>CAUYPO010120168.1:0-16636 GCA_963574435.1 Cheirogaleus major
ACTACTAACGTCCAAGCTACTCAGGAGGCTGAGGCAGGAGGATCACTTAAGCCCAGGAATTTGAAGTTGCAGTGAGGTAAAATGAGGCCACCGCACTCTGGCCAGGGCAACAAAAGTGAGTCTCTGTCTCAAAAAAAAAAAAGAAGACGACGAAGACAAATAATGCAGCAAGAGATACAAAGTATTTTCTGGTACTATATTCCAAAAGACATTTATTGGAAAATAAGCAGTGACTTTATCAGTTAGACTCCTTTCAGCTACAAGTAAGTAATGGAAAACCAACTCAAAATAGCTTAAACAGTAAATCTAACTTTGAAAAAAGAGGAAGAACGTTTCCAGAAGCCTAGCAAACCTCCTCATGTCTCGGGCCAAATTGGGATACTTCCTCCTTAGACCAATAAGTCTCTAGAAGAGAAAGGTCAGCTACCCCAATATTTGCATACTCTATGGAGTAGGGCTGAATACTATAACAAAACAGATTTCTGCTAAAAAAGGGGAAGGCAGGACGGATGCTGTCTTGGGAAAAACGTAATAACTATTAACGATGATGCAATGGAAAATAAACTCAACCTCAGCTTTACTACAAGCACCAAGTGGATTCTATGTAACATTTCTTATTTGTCTTTGTTAGAAGTCAGGGGCTGGTATGACAGGACATCTCAGCCAAGGTTAATGAGATCCAAATATGTAGGCTCGTTATTAAACTTTATCCAAGTAAGATTGAACTGAGAATGCCTACATGAGTAAATTGAAAGCACTTCCCTTTGACTACAGTTTTCTAACCCAAATTAAACTGCAGACAAGTAAAGTGTTGGAATTCTGTAATGTAGATTCAAGAAGTTAGGAAGCAAAAGATGAGAGAGGCAGAGGGAGCCACTGCGCCGCAAGATCCATCAAAATAGAAAACAAGAAGAAATAGAAAACATGAAAAGAAGCCTTTCATGTGATGTGGTAAACAGTCCTGCCTAATAGCACTTTTTAATCGTATTGATAAATGCTTACTCTGGGTACTAGAGAGCAAAATATTTTAGGTGACTTGTAATGACAAGGAATGTGGATACTAGTATTCTGTAAAGGTAGATACATAAGCACGAAAACCAGGCAAAAACAGTGTAGGGCTGTCAATCAATCATGACCTTTTCTCACCAAGGGGAAGACCCCCTTACCTCTTTACAGAACTAGACTGCTAGAATTCATACAGAGAAAACCAGTTTTTACCTAAGAATGCCTTTTGAATAGGCTTTTAGATAAAATGCTTCCCAGAGACCATACACTTCCACACTAGGAAACAGCACAGTGTGTTTTTTCTTGGATAGTTTTCAGAGGACGTGGTATAATAATAGCACCACAGCCACAGGTAATCTCAATAACATCTTTGTACAGAATTGAAGCTAAACATCATAACGGCCAAAGTAAAGGCCAGGATATTTTATTGGCCCAATATCTTTACCATCTAGGTAGCCAAATAAATTTTCTAAATATGTGAAGTTATTGAAAAGTGACCCATGTAACATAGGGGAATGTCTGTCACTGACTGCACTTTTGGTTTTCTTGTAGTTATACTGAGCATTTCTTCTCTGACGGCAGTTACATACTAGAATCATTTGTCTCTTAAGGCCACACTTGTTTCACGCTGTTGAAGCTGTCATCACTTACTAGAAGGGCCTATACATAAAGTTTATCTAAAAAAGGAATCAGATCATTAAGTTATAATTTTAAAAAGAAGGGGGGAGCAACTGAATCAACACTTGAAATTTTTTCAGAATAACTAAGAATCTTTGTTAACCTCCTGTGTCTTGGCCCATAGCCATTTTCCTGTCCACAGAATCAATGACAAGTGAAAAGTTAATGAAAGCTACCAAGAGACTTACATTGTTGAATTGTTCAGGGCTGTATTCAGCTGCATGTTACAGAAATCTGACAAACAATGGCTCAGACAAGTAAGGATTTTTTTTTTTTTTAATCTCACATAACAAGAAATAAAGTTGAAAGCCATTTAGGGCTGATGCACAGGGAACCAGGGTACTTCTGCACAGGAGACAGAGAGGCTGTTATACTTCTGTTAGGTAGATAGCAAGGGATTCCCGGTCTCCTATGGATGAAAGTGAGTGCTGTTGCCCCCACCTTGGTCCTGCTCCACCCTAATCCTGCCCAGAGCTACCGCCATGCCTGGGGGAGGAGAGGATACCCTATGAATCTGCCAATCATAACTTAGTGCACCAGTTGCAAAAGAATGTAGAGGACTCTCTAGTGGCATAGGTACCATAGAGTCCAGAAGTGATCTAGAACACCCCACCTGTGTAGTAAGACTCAGGGCATTCAACCCCACTGTCCAATCAAAATGGTTCCATGGTAATGTCTGAGCCACTAGGGAGCTCCCAATCTGGGCACTGTAAAACAAAACACCGCCCACCATAACCAAGCCCTTTTATGTGCTCTTCCTTTTGTTCTCCCTTTGCCTCAACAATGGGTCTGGTCATCATCAGTGGCATGTGTATTTCACCCTGTAAACCTATATCTTGCTATTGCTCTATAATCCTACCTTTCTCTCCTCAATAAACCTCATTTTCATGCTTGCCTTACTTTGGGGTGTCTGGTCATTCTTCGACCATGAGCATGCCAAGAACTGACATTTTAGACTGAAACCTGACACTTCTAGGCAACGCATCCACATTTAATGAAGGAAGAAGATAGAATGGCAAAAATTTACACCAATTTATTATTTGTGTATATGTACCACACAATCATACATATAAACTAAGTGCCAGAAGTGCCATTTTCCTCAAAGATTTCCACTTATATCATATTGGCTAGATTTAGAAAACATGAATTTCTCCATCCTTAGCTTCAGGAAGTCTGAAGAGTATGTTAAATGTAATACATTGTTTCCCTCCAAAAATGAGAATTCTGTAAGTAAAGGGAAAATGGACATTGATTAGCCAATTAGGAATATCTGCCTCAATATTCTTAGGTGATTTCTTTATAATATTTAAATGGGCATAATTATTTAAATTCTAGAAAAGCCAAACCTAAAACCTACATACTCATCACATTATATGTTGAACTAAAAAGATATCTATTTATTCACTCAATAAGTGTTAGGACATGCAAATTCTGACCAGGTACTAGATGAGATGTTAAGGACAAAAATGAGTCACAAACCTGCCCTCAAAGAGCTTACATTCTGGTAGGTGAGAGAGACTTTGAAAAAAGAAAAAGTGAAGAAGGCTAGTGGCCAGTAGCAACAACAGAAAAGGTGATGAATTCTATCTGGGGAGATTAGAAAGGGGAATGTCAGGAATGACTTCACACTTGAATTACCCATTGAGCAATGTCTTTTTATTTTATTTATTTATTTGAGACAGAGTCTCGCTCTGTTGCCCGGGCTAGAGTGCCGTGGCATCAGCGTAGCTCACAGCAACCTCAAACTCCTAGGCTCCAGCAATCCTCCTGCCTCAGCCTCCTGAGTAGCTGGGACTACAGGCATGTGCCACCATGTCCAGCTAATATATATATATATATTTTTTTTTTTTTTTATTTTTTTTATTTTTTAGCTGTCCAGCTAATTTCTTTCTATTTTTTTAGTAGAGTCAGGGTCTCGCTCTTGCTCAGGCTGATCTCGAACTCCTGAGCTCAAATGATCCTCCCGCCTTGGCCTCCCAGAGTGCTAGAATTACAGGCGTGAGCCACCACTCCCAGCCTGAGCAATGTCTTGAAAGGAAGTGGGCATCCGGTTGGGGTGATTTGGTAAAATCACATAGAAATCAAAGAGCTTTAGAGTATTCATAGTAATACAGGACTCAACTGAACAATTTTCTTTTGTTGCACAAAGTTATGAGGGAATATAAAAATGAAACCCTTAAGTGGAAAGAAAAAACACTTGTGTAATATACATAGTCGATCATCAAAAGAAACTTTTTTAAAGATCAAAATTGTATCAATTCCCAAACTTGTTGCCTAGAACAAAAGCCGTAATAAATCTTAGATCGGGTTCTCCTGAGAATTTAAATAAAAATGGCAATGTTATTTTCCCCTACCAGAGCAATGCAATAGTACTGCATTAGCATGTAATAGAAGGTTTCCACACTGCTAGCCTAGGGGGTAAAGTTGGGTCTGTAATTCCATAGTTCATCTCTCCTAGCTATATTGCTAAATCCATCACTTCCTTTGGCTTAAAAGGCCAGCAGTGTCTTGATGGAGTATATCACAGCATCTTTATTACTTAACATCTCCATTTTCTTGGTCCCAGATTGTTTTAGTGGCTGACCCTGATTGACAGTTCCCAGTAAAATTTTTGTGGGAACTTTTGTGTAATATGGATGTCATTGCTGGTAGGTGAATCCTTGAAATATCTATCTAGGTAAATGTATCTCTTTTGTTCTTTCTGCCCAACCACATCCTTCTTATTTTGGCTGCCCTTGTAACTTCCAAGCACCATGTCAAAATATCCTGCTTTCATGATCTCTTTTACTACAAAATGTGATCTATCCGTCAATCAATCTATAATAGTCTTTTTAAAAAAAAAAAAAAAAATCAGTTAGGGGCCTGGCAAGAAACAGAACTCCTCATTAAAGTTTCCAATAAGGAAAGTAATAAAGGGACTAGTTACAGAAGGGGTGACCAGGATTAAAACAACAATAAGAGGTGCTGAGACGTCCAGAAACCAGCAACAATGGAGAGCCATTGCTATATGTAAGGTTGAAAGGACAAGAGAAAGAAGTGGCATTTCCAGAGATCCATGAGAAATGCAACTTGGAGGGAGAAGGCCCCAGAGCAGGAGCTGTAAGTGTGGAAGGACGCAGCTACTGCCAGAGTCATGGCACAATGAATGGGAGGAGGGAAGGGAAGAAATGCCTTAACTTTCTTCTCTTCCCTCTCCCGTATTATTGGTTCTTTCCACTGGCCAACCCCAAAGAAAAACCAGGCAGGCAACTTCCAGGCACACAGCAGGGAAGGGGTAGAATGGCCCTGTTGGAAGACAGGCAAATTTAGAATAACTAGGGAATCGCTTTGTATTTTTTTAGTTTGGTTTTCCATCAAACTAAAACCAAGTAAAAATAAAACCGATTTATTTTTAAATTGGTTTTTCACATTCCAGAAAGCTCCAAGTGCCAGATAATAAATTACACCTTTGCTTCTGGTTACGATCAAGTCTCCCAGAGCTTGTGAACTACAATGATGGGAGAAATCCAGTGACATCTGCTGTAATATTTTTTAAAGATTTAATTGTTTTTGGCCTGGGTTTGAATTACGGTTTCATACTTATTAACTTATTATGAAGTTACTTTGCTTCTATAAACATTAATACAGGTTACTTTACTTCCTTAAACAGTTTTCCCGTTTAACAATTGGGAAAAATTCATAGAATTATCATGAAAAAGATAATTAAAATAATTTATGTTAAGTATTTATCACAATGACTAGCACATTGTAAACCCTTTGTAAATGTTAGCTATTATCATTAGAGATTATAAACTTGGCTATTTCAACCATGTAACTTTGTACATAGTAATAATGCCTACATTTTAAATCGTGAGAATTAAATGAATAAATAAATGTAAAGCACGTAGACAAAAAGGCCAAAAGCTATTATCATTGCTATTATTACTTAAAATCGTACTTTAAGAATGTATTCCTTGAAATTTTTAAAAGGTTCACAGCACATTGTTATGTTTTAAAAAGTAGGAGATAAAAGAACATGGACAATATTGTCTCATTTTTTTAAAAATTTGAGGTGCCCTGTGAAGAACTTCAAATTACTTTAGCAAAATGACTGCATATAAAAGTTGCTAGCTGTTAATGGTAGAACTAGCACACCACCATTATGGAACATGATTCTGCTTTGGAAAGGAAACTGGAAGAGTCATTTAATTTTACTCATTATGGAAAATGACCCTGATCATTGACTAGTCCACAGATCTTAAGAAGTTGCCTTAGGGGACTCTCATAGACTGCAGTTACACTGACTTTAGGAGCAAGGATGTCTGGTGCCCACGTAGTTATCCATATTGGCATTATAATTTTCTTATGATATAAAATCTGCCTTAAGCCTTGGGTTGTGAAAAGAGGCATTCTGTCTGTTTTTTAAGGTGAGGTAGACTGGAGGAAGGTGGTATAGAATTGAGAACCACATAAGGATGAGACTATGAGGAACTCTACAATGAAAAAAGGAAAAGTCTCTTAAACTTGAAGAAATTCAGTCTTTTGTCTGCTTAAAACATTTATGGTCCCTGCCTGAATGTGTACATTAAGTTGAGAACAATTGAGAATTCAAAATAAATAATTTATTACCAGGTAGATGTGATATATAAAGATTTTAGAAAGATGAAGATTGACAGTCAAACAATAACAAAAGAACATCTAGATCAAACATCGACATTCTGAAATGCTGAAGACATTGATCTAATTTTTCAGAACAACGTGAAGTTGAATCACAGATCATGAAAGATGAGGCAATGAAAGTTTCATGCTAAGAACTATATTCATTAATTGTATTTTAAATGGCTGACTTTTTTTTTTTTTTAATCTTCTCTGTAACCACTTTACTTCAGACATAATCGTGGCTTGCCAGGACCTCCTAAAACCCTTTAATGGCTTCCATTCACACTTTGAATTAAACTGAAACTTCATAACCTGACCTTGAAAACCCTACCTGGCCCTGCTCCTGCATAGCTGGAAAATTCATCTACAAATCTCCTGCTCATCCCCTGTGCTCCAGCTACTCTTGAATATGAGAAGTTGCTCCCCACCTCAGGGACTGTTCACTTGTTCTTTCTTCCTGTTCTGATCTCAGTTCAAATGTCACCTTTTCAGAGAAGCTTTCCCTGATCATCATTTCTACAGTCCTTTAATAGTTTACTTTCTTTGAGCCTCATATCATCATATGAAATTATGTCTTTTATTTCTTTTTCTGCTGGTTTACCTGCCCTGCTGGCCTGGGTAGAGTCACTGGTAGCTGAGAAACCCCACTGGGATGTGGAGTTGATTGAAACTGGTACAGACTGCCTCAAACATTCACTACCCATCCTCAGACATAACCTAGGGGCGAATTAGAGAGTGGGAGTATTGTATTGAGATGTGAAAGAAAAGGAAATGAGATAGAAAATAAAAACAGGCATGGAAGATAAAAATACAATTGCCAAATCTGGAAAATAGTAGTCCCAGAGGAAAGTGAAAGAATATATAGAATGAAATATTTCAAGAAATTCCCAAATTCGAGAAAGACAAAAGACCTCAGATTAAAAGTGTTCACAGAGTCACACACACACACACACACACACACACACACACTCAAATACAATATAGTGATATTTAAGAATATCAAAGAGAACTTAAGTTCAAAAGACAAAGAATAGATTATCTAAAAAGAACAGGAGTCATACTGACGTTATACATTTCAACACCAATACTAGATGAAAAAGGCAATGGAATATGATTTTAGAATAAAATAACTTCGAAACTAGAATTTGATATGCAACCAAATTATCATTTAAATAGAGGGTATAATAAAAATCTACTCTGTCAAGTGTCTTCAAAAGATTTGCCACACAATAACCTACTTTAAAAATGCTCTTAGAGGAAATATAGAGTGTCCCAAAAGTCTCCATACAGAGGAAAAATTCTGTAAAATTTTGTAATGAATATTTTGTAAATAAAGGTACATTAGGCTACAAATTCCCATTTCCCTATGTATGGTGACTTTTGGAACACCCCATAATGAAATAAGAAGGGTAATAAATGCTGGATTTTGTTATGAAGGATATAGGAAATAAGGATGATAAAATACTATCAAATTCCATGTCCACATTAGTGTTGTCAAAGAAAGCTGAGAAAAAAAAGATAATAGAAATTCTTAAAATTCAAAATCAAAATTCTATATACAGGGATAACAGAAACCAAATAGCTATGTGACTATGCTAAAATACATGTTTTATGAAGCAGGATATGTAAACATTCAGATGTTTAAAGAATTGACATGTATGAATAAATGTGAATATGAAACTTAAATTAAGGACTACTCCCTAAAAGCAAAAGTTGAATGTATAACTCTTAAGCTAATTAAAGATAACTTGATTGGTCTAAGAAGGAAAAAAAAAAATACACAAGTAGAAAGTATGGAAAAATTGGCAAAAATGTCTTGACTAATTTTTTAATGTAAATAGTTCATATTCCTCAATTTTAAGACAAAGTCAGGATTTTTTTTTTATAATATTCCATGATATGTTTTCTGCAAGAGACATGCTTAAAATGAAAAAAAAGTCCAAGAAAGGTTGAAAATGCAAATCTAGAAAAGAATATATAAGGTAAACATGGACCAAAGAGATCTTAATAGTTGAAAAAGAAATGTATTATAAAAGTCATAAAGGGATTTATAAACTGATAAAGGAAAAAACGGAGAAGGAAGATTCCTTATGAGTGTAAATGTACATAAAAATATAATTGTAAACTGTATAAAGAAATGATGACAGAATTGCATGGAGAAATTGATGTGTCATTAATTATAAATTTAGATTTTAATATACCTTTCCTCAAAATTCCTAGATCAAGCACATGAAAAATAAATAACAATATCAAAGACTTGAACAAATCAATCAATAAGCCAGGTAACTGAGTAATATGAAACTGTGTAATCAAGAAACAGAGAACAAATTTATTTTATGTACACACATAGGAAATAAAAAGTTCATATATTAAGCTACAGAGAAGACTTCATTTTATTTCAAGAGATCAGTGTCATGCTATAGTTTAATAATACTAAAAGTTAACAAAAATGATATAAAAACTTTATGATTGAAAACTAGATAACATTTTACTTAATTGTCATTGGGTTGAAAAAGAAATTACAAAAGAAATTGAAAAATGATTAAAACTAAAAATTGTGCTACAGCAGTAATTAGAACAAAAGTTCAATGCCAAATAAATTTATCAGTAAAGAGGGGAAAAAAAAGCCAGAACCAGAAACTATACATAAAAGCAAACTCAAAGAATGAGGAAGAAAGGAAATAATGAAGATGAGAGCAAGATTAATAAAATAGAGAACAAAAACAGCAACAAAAGAACAAAATCAGTAACTGGTCCCTGGAAAGTTTAATAACATAAACTTCTGAGAAAATCAATGAAAAAAATGAAAGAACATGCAAATAAAAGTAGAGAATAAAATGATGAAATAAGAGGTAGAAAATTAGTGAGAGAATAATAAAACAATTAAATTTAAAAATATAGATCAAACAGATAAATTACTATAAAAATAAAAACCCCAAATTGAAGCAAGACGCAATAGCAAAATTGAATAAAGCAATAAGCATTAAATATATCAAATGATAGGCAAAGACATTCTGCCCACCAAAAGTTCCAAATACCTTATTGTTTTGCAAGTAATTTCTGCCACCATTTTAAGGAATACTTAACTGTTATTATATAGAAGATGCTCCATTTAAAAGAAAAAGAAAAAGAAAAAAAAAGTTAGAATTGCCTTGCTAATTTTGTGAGTCCAGTGAAATCTCAATTCCAAAATCAGATAAGGAAAATTAAAGAAAATGAAATTATAACCCCTGTTTACCTGTAAACATAAGAGCAAATGCAAATTTGTTAAACAAAACAATAATTTTATAAGAAAAATTTAAAATACATTATGATCAAGATTAATTATTCTAAAATGCAAGGATAGAACTATACAGAGGTGACTGGCATTTAGGGAAATGAAGCATATTATCTCCAACAAACAATTCTTGTTTGCTGCCAAAATGCCAATTTAGGATTCGCATAATACAATAACCACTTTGCCACTTGAACTCCAAAAGGAAATAAGCTCTCTGTCTGGGACTTCTTCAACTGTTTCCAGTTAGTTTGTTTTGGCTGGCTATATGAATTTTGTTTTATTCTTAAAATCTATCTTGGGAAAAAAATTATATGCTTTTAACTTCTTTAGTAAGAACCCAATATTTAAGCTTAATGGGAAAAAAGAAAGCATGATCTATAGATATGAGCAAGGTTTCCAAAGTTACTCCTTTGGACAGCTGAAATGATATTTTTAATCTCACTGATAAAGGCATTATATTCATGCCATTAGAAAATAATTAATATTTTTCTATTTATCTAAGAACATCCTGGGAATCAAAACATAATGCTAAGGAATACAAAGTGTGCCAGCAATGTATTCTCCAGGGCATAGATTCAATGTATAATAATAAAATGCAACTATTTGACTTTTTTTACTCTTCAACATTTTTATAGTTTAATTCAAATAATAGTCATTGAAGATCTACTATTTCTAGATACTCTGTGTGATACGAAATATAAATATCTTTGACTCCTCCTCTTTAGGAATGCCAACGTCAAACATTAAAGAAGATATATATATATTACTAATTATAATGCAATGTATCATGTGTAAAATAACAATAGAAATCTAGAGAAAGTAACATGGGCAGAATAGAGGAGAGAGGAGTTTATTTCTGACAGGGAATCCGAAAGTATTCCATGGAGAAAATGACATCTGAGCACGGCGTTTAAGGATATATAGAATTTTAGTAGGCTGATATGTGAGTGCAGAGTTGATCCAGGCAGCAATACCAGTATATACAGGGTAAGGAATACAAATTGCATATCTGTGAAATAGCGAATGTTTTTTTATTGCAAATATGGAGCAAGTGTGTTTCTCAGGCCATGATAGCATGAGGCCTGGTTATGGAAGGCTTGGCTTTGAAACAAGGAAGCTTGAGTCAACTCTGTGGACAATACCTAGGCTTCCAAACTTACATGAGCAGGGTAGTGACAGAATGTGACTATTAATTTGGGTAAGAGTGTGAAGAATGAATTTTGGGGAAGAGAATGGATATATGATAACTGGTTAGAAACCTCCCAGAAGTTTAAGAGTAGAGGGAATGGAAAGGAAGAATCACCTTCAAGAGCCATCACAGATACATCATCTAATAGAATTATGTTATGAGATGTGTTAACATATTTTCTTTCTCTTAAGTTTGCTTTTACATGGTTTTCCCCTACTCAGCCAGAGGCAGATATTTGACTTAGGAATTATTAGGTTTGTAATAGTGAGAGTGAACAGAGAAATAAAAAGGTAATGTCGAGGCCGGGCACGGTGGCTCATGCCTGTAATCCTAGCACTCTGGGAGGCCAAGGCGGGTGGATTCTTTGACCTCAGGAGTTCGAGACCAGCCTGAGCAAGAGCGAGACCCCATCTCTACCAAAAAGATAGAAAGAAATTAGCTGGACAACTTAAACTATATAGAAAAAAAATTAGCCAGGCATGGTGGCACATGCTTGTAGTCCCAGTATTGAGGAGGCTGAGGCAGGAAGATTGCTTGAGCTCAGGAGTTTGAGGTTGCTGTGAGCTACGCTGATGCCATGGCACTCTACTCAGGGCAACAGAGTGAGACTCTGTCTCAAAAATAAATAAATTAATTATTCCTTTCTTCAAACTGAACATCAGAATTACATACAGATTAGATATACAAATATAAAAATGAAACTATACAAGTAGTAGAAGGAAATATGAGTAAATTTCTCCCTAACCAGGATAAGGAAACTTTTCTAACTATGGTCTAAATCCAAAGCAGTAAGGAAAAGCATTGACATATCTGATAGTATAGAAAAGAAAACTTTAGAGGAAGGACCATGAAAAAAGACACCAAAAAAAAAAAAGATGAAAACTTGGCAAGGCCAGGTGTGGTGGCTCACACCTGTAATTCTAGCACTTTGGGAGGCTGAGGCAAGCCTAGGCAAGCCTAAGCCTAGGAGTTTGAGGTTGCAGTGAGTTATGATTAACACCACTGCATTCTAGCCCAGGCAACAGAGCAGAACCATGATACAAAAAAAAAAAATACAATAAAATACAACAAACAGCTAAAAGCTCATAAATTTGACAACACAGATGAAAAGGACAAATTCTTTGATGGACATAAACTACCAAAACTCACTCAAGAAGAAACAGATAACCTGAATGTCATATGTATATTAAAGAAATTAAATTCATAGTTTTAAATATTCCCATATAGAAAACTCCAGGCCTAGACAGTTTCACCATAAATTCTATTAAACATTAAAGAAAAAAATAATACAAATTCTATATAAACTCCTCAAGCTTAGAAATGAGAATCTTCCTAATTCATCTTATGAAGCCATCATTATACTAGTATCAAAAAAAAAAAAAAAAAAACCCAAGAACACTACAAAAAAAATGAAGATTTCCGACCAATATCCCTCATCTATACAAAAGCTAAAATCTTCAACAGAATATCAGCAAATCAAATCCAGCAATATATAAAAATGATACTACATCACATCCAAGTAGAATTTATACCAGAAATGCAAGGCTGATTCAACATTAGGAAATCATTGTAATTCTCCATTCTAAACAGACTAAAGAAGAAAAAATAAATGATCATATAAACAGAGGCAGACAAACTGATAAATACAACATCCATTCATGATAAAAATTCTCAAACTAGGCATAGAAGGAATATTCTTAACCTATTAAGGGTATCTACAAAAAATCTGCAGCCAACATCATATTTAAGCTCGAAGACTGAAAGCTTTCCCCTAGAGATTAGAAATAAGGGAAGAATGTTCACTCTAATCCTTCCTAATCAACACTGTATCAGAAATTCTAGTATAAGATAAGAAAAAGAACTAAAAGGCATACATAATAGAAAGAAAACTGTCTCTAGTTACTGACATTATTGTGCACGTAAAAAATTACAAAGAATGTACAAAATAGCAAATAGCAGAGGAAAATGGAATATTTAAGATATAAGTCTAACAATATGTGAATAGAATTTATGTAATAAGAATAAAACCCAGAGGAAAGAAATCAAAGTTAACCTAACTAAATGGAGAGATGTACCATGTTTGTGGACTAAAAATAATTATGAGGCAATTCTTCCCCAATTGATCCAAAAAGTCAATGATTCATAGATGTAACACAATCTCTAAGTCCAACAGGATTTTTTGTAGATATCAACAAACTGACTCTAAAATGCATATGAAAAGGCAAAAGATCCAAAGTAGACAAAATAATTTTTTTAAAAAAGAATAAAGTTGAAGGACTTACACTGGCTGATTTCAAGACTTAACATAAAGCTACAAATAATCAAGACAATGTGGTACTGAATGAAAGAACACATAGTCCAATGAAACAGCACAGAAGTTCAGAAATAGACCATACAAATATGATCGACTGATTTTTAACAAAAGTGCAATAAAGATAATCTTTTGATAAATGGTGCTGCAGCAACTGGACAACGATACATATAAAAATAAATTTTGATTCACACCTCACATTTTAAAGAGAAATTAACTAAAAATGGTTTATATATCTCATGAAAAAGGCTAACACTATAAACATTTAGAAGAAAACACAGGAGAAAATCATTCTAACTTTGGGAATTTTTAGATATGATACCAAAAATGTGATTCATAAAAGGCACAACTGCTAATTTGGACTTCATCAAAATTGAAAACTTATGCATTTGCAAAGTTTAAAGGATGCTGTTAAAAGAATGAAGCCAAGCTAGAGGCTGGAAGAAAATATTTTCAAATCATGCATCTGAAAAAGGATTTGTATACGGAATATATAAAGAACTCTCAAAGCTCAATAACAGAGTCTAGTGATGCACACTTGGGGTGATAAAACTATAAAGAAACTCCCAGAAGTAATATAAATGTTAGGATAATGGTTAATTTACAGAAAAGGGAGGTGGGCTTATGACTAGGGTGAGACACACAAAAGAAATTCTGGAGTGGCTGCCAAGTTCTATTTCTTGCCCTTGGTAGTGGTTACAAGGGTATTACTGACTTATAAAAATTCATTAAGTTATATATTTGTTTAATGTATTTTATCTGTTTGATTTTGTAATAAAAAGATTTAAGAAAAACAAAAAAGTTGTAGACACGATATAGTACCAATAATATAAAATAATGTGCAAAGAAAAGAGGGCAATATACCAAAATGTTAAGGATTACTTTTAGGTAGTTACTGCCAACATTATGGCCAATATTCACAAGTCTATACTTTCCTTATGTTCCAAATTTTAAATAATATGTTCAATTTCTACAACATTTATGCATATTGTTTAGACTGTCAGATGACAGAACAAACAAAAACTAAAATGTATAAAAATATCGGAACTTCAAAGAAGTTAGAGATCCATGAAATATACCATTAAAACACTGTTAGGGCCAGGCGTGGTGGCTCACACCTGTAATCCTAGCACTCTGGGAGGCCGAGGTGGGAGGATTGCTCAAGGTCGGGAGTTCAAGACCAGCCTGAGAAAGAGTGAGACCCCACCTCTACTATAAATAGAAAGAAATTAATTGGCCAACTAAAAATAAATAGAAAAAATTAGCCGGGCATGGTGGCACATGCCTGTAGTCCCAGCTACTTGAGAGGCTGAGGCAGAAGGATTGCCTGAGCCCAGGAGTTAGAGGTTGCTGTGAGCAAGGCTGATGCCACGGCACTCTACTCCGGGCAAAGAGTAAGACTCTGTCTCAAAAACAAAACAAAACAAAAAAAACACTGTTAGGCTAGAAGAGTTAAAAGCATCTAGTGCATAACTACTTCTTTTCTATAAACTCAAATTTCCAAAAGTACTTTATTTTAAAAATTAGCACCATCCTGGTTGCCCTGGACCCACTCAGAATATTACTACAACATAGTCATCAATGTAAACTAACAAAGAAAGGTCTTGTCCATTTTAAATACCTGTCCTGAAAACCCCGGGGGGCGGGGGTAGGGCGGGGGGAACATAGAGGACCTTTCACAGTACCTCTAATCATAAACTCCATAATTCTTCTAGTCTGCTCAACACACATACATGAATACCCAATAAAATATACGACTAATACAAGTTGATAAACTAGAGATGAGGCTGAAAAGATATAAATATTTGTTAACAAGTTCTTAAAGGTACTATGAGACTGCGCATGCTATCATTTGTTTTTTAAAAAGGCTATTAGATTACATTTTTAAAATATCTAATCAGTTCTTAGGGGGAAATATCATTAAAGTAACTTACTATTTCCTTCCTACTAAAGAGAACAAAAAGAAATTAACAAGCAAATAAAATAAACAGCCAATGAGATCTAATTTGTTTTTGGTTCCACAAAAATAGACCAGAGAAGCCTATCATTTATTAGGCTATTTACAGTTGAAAATGTAAAAGCCATACATAATTTCTGTGGGAGGTGTCACTTTGTTCAATCCTAAACCATACATTTCCAAGAGAGCTGATGAAACTGGAACAAAAAACCAATATAATTTATTTTAAAATCTCAGACCAAAATGGGATTTTCAGAATTAAGTAATGGCTCCACATCTGCAAAACATACTCAAATAATTGACAATAACATCAGTCAAAAGCAACAAAAAGAAAACGGGGGAAGGGTACTGATAATCACAACACATTCAGTATTACTTGAGGAATGCTCCTTGGATCAACAGTGATGATGTCATGGTATTCCATCTTTTAAGAACCTTCGGATTTTCACAAAAAGGACATTGTTGGTCCTAAGCAACTGATTTAATATTATAAAGCCCTTTTCCCTACATCTGTTAATCGGAGAGTTCAGGCTTAGAAAACAGCCAACTTAGTCAAATGTTCAGTCCCTTTAGAGAAAGAAAAATTGCCTCTTAACACAGAATTGGCAGAGATTATACTATTTACTAACTATATCCTCCCTTGACAGACAGACACACACACACACTCATATATGTCACTATACCAATAACTGGAATTATAAATAAAGCTGAGAAATGTCAATAAGAAATTTGACATTGCAGGACTCACCAGGCTTAATCTACACAGAACTGATCTGACACTTGTTGTTTCAACCTACTTATAAATATTATATGTAATTACAAAAGTTTGGGGTTGAAAGAAATTAAGAGATTATTTGGTTCCAAAAGGTCAAGTGTGTTTTCTCAAAATCACATAGCAGGCCGGACCTGGTGGCTCACTCTTGTAATCCGAGCACTTTAGAAGGTTGAGATGGGAGGATCGCTTGAAGCCAGGAGTTCAAGACCAACCTCAGTAAAAGCGAGACCCCTGTCTCTACTAAAAATAAAAAAATTAGCTGGGTGCAGTGGTATGCACCGGTAGATCCGGCTACTCTGAAGCCTGAGGCAGGAGGATCTCTTGAGCCCAGGAGTTTGGAACTGCAGTGAGCTATGATGATGCCACTGCACTCCAGCCTAGATGACAGAATGAGATGCTGTCTCAAAAAAAAAAGAAAAAGAAAAGAAAAAAATCACATAGCAACTAATGGTGAGAAATACATAATCAATTCCCTAAATCACCCACCTAGTACTTCAAACTAAAAGGAGGGGAAAGATGAAAAACAAGAATAATATTGTTCAAAATCTCACTGGATAACTGGGTAGGATGGGGTTATTTGGTAGGGCATAAAGTATGATAAATACCATTTAATTTAGGGCATTGACAAAGATATGAAGATTTAGTTTTTTAAAAAATCAAGGCATGGGCCGGGCGCGGTGGCTCACGCCTGTAATCCTAGCTCTCTGGGAGGCCGAGGTGGGCGGATCATTTGAGCTCAGGAGTTCGAAACCAGCCTGAGCAAGAGCGAGACCCCATCTCTACTAAAAATATAGAAAGAAATTAAT
>CAUYPO010120169.1:0-20528 GCA_963574435.1 Cheirogaleus major
ATATTTTAAACTGAAGGAATTGGAGAAATAGCAAGTATAGGAAAGAGTCTTTGCTCTCCCTTTTCTTCCCTGAAGCAGTTCATGAGACCCTCATGTGAGAGGTGCCTCCCTATACTTGGAGGAAAGGAGCAGCCTTATCTCTGAAAATGGAAGGATGCCAAGATCAATCTGAATAAACAGGCTTTCTAAGTTCCCCTAAATGTACTACCCTTAGCTCACGTTTTATCCCTTTTATCCTATCATGTTTTTCCATGACTTTCTAGTCTTTACCAAACTTAGTATAAAAATGCTCAGGCTTAGCCATTCTTCAGATCTTCATTTACTTATACTCCCATATCATGTAAAACTTAAATACATTTGTTTATTTTTCTCATTAATATGTCTTTTGTCAGTCCAATTTACAGGGCCTCAGCTGGAGAACCTAGGAGGGTAGTAGGAAAAGTAATTTTTTCCTTCCCTATCCGGTATCTTCCCCAACCCAGCACATATTAACTATTCACCTACAGAAGTCCACTCAGGTGAACCAACAGAGGGATCTTCTTGTCTTTCAGCAAGAATTATTTTAGCTCACAAGGGGTAACACTGGTTAATCTGTGATGATCAGAAATTCTCATTGGCAGTTTGCCTTTGGTTAACAAAAAGTGGAAAAAAAATTACTAGTGATAAAATAATAATAACATAAAATAAAAGTACTAATACCTAAATATTGGACAGGAATTTTAATGTCCTTATTTTTTGATGAGGAAGTTGAAACTTAGGTGAATAAACTTGACTAAGCCAATGAGTGGAGCTGGCACTTGAACTCTGAGCAGTTGATGCCTGAATATGAGGTCTTTATTGTTCCATAACTATTATGAGGGGGAGTGGCTTTTACATAAACCATAGTAATGAGAGGAGAACCCTCAATGGGAAGAATTAGAAAAGTAAATAAAACTACAATTATGAGTCTAGATTGAACTAGATAGCTTCAAGTTTCTGAGAGTCTCTAGTGACTTAAAATCTGAATGTGTTCAATTAAACCAAAATTAGGTCAGGAACAGTCACACTGGGAAAGTCCTGTCAGTAGACAGGCAAATCAGTGGCAGCATGTTCAGTGGACAGAGCTCTGAACAGGGAATCAGGAGATCTAGGTTCTGTCTTAACTAGCCAGGTGATCTTAGGAAGGTCACCTCTCAACTGGGTTTCCCTGGGCCTCATTTTTCCTATTGAGAAAAATAAAGGGATTTTCCAAAAGGATTCTTTGGTAGAACATGAGATCTGTGTTATATTGTATTAGTTATCTATGCCTGTTTAACAATGGACCTCAAAACCTAGCAGCTTAAAATATCAACTATTTATCATTTCTCAAGATTCTGTGGGTTGCTTGGCCTTAACTGTATTGTTTTCTATCACGTGGTATTGGCTGGATTCTCTCATCAGGTTGTATTGAGCTGGGAAATTGGTTTGGACTAGAACATCCAAGAAGGCTCCACTCAAATGGTTGTCTTCTCAGCTAGGGTGGCTAGAATGCCTGGGCACTAGCTGGATCTCTTTCTCCAGTAGGGGAGTTGAACTTCTTACATGGTATAGCCAGTTTCTAAGAAAATAAAAGAAGAATCTGGTAGACCTTTTAAGGGCTAGATCCAGAAAAGGCACAGCATCACTTTTGCCTCATTCTGTTGAGCAAAGTAAATCACAAGGCCAGCTTGGATTCGAGGGGAGGAGAGATAGACTATCTGTTGATAGGAGGACCAGCTTGTGCATGCAGGGATGGGAGGAATTGGTGTTGGCCAACCCTGGGGTTAGTCTACTATGCATATCATGAACAAAGAGTTCTGTGGTCACATATGTTTGGGAAATCTCTGTTCAACACATTTAAAAAGGTTTTTTTAACAGCAAGACTTTTTAGGGTTGTTAAAATGCTACTTGAAGTGCCAAGAATGGTATAAAGTAGGTAGGAAGTGTAAAAGGAAGAGGGGGGTTACAGTGATTGCTTTCTAGCCTAATTTTACCCCTTCTGACCTTCCTGCATGGATCAATATGAGAGAAGAGGAGAAAAATGTAGCTAGCCTAACAGGAAATATTTATGGTTAAACTGCCTACTATAGACAATTGTAGTCTTTGAGAGATGTAAAATGTCTCCAGGAAGTTGCAAAGCACTTGGATCAATTTCAGTATTTTCTCCATCCTTCATGGAAACAGCCACTTTTCTTGTTAATTAAAGCCTCCTTCAGCATAAATAGAGATTCTGGACTTGTTGCTGAGGAAAAGTCTATCTCATTGCTAATTAAAATGATTTCTTCTTGCCTTCAGAAGCAGGTTTTTAATGAGTTGTAATTAGTTGTGGGAAGATAATTAAATCTGGGATGACTTTTCAATTCCTCGTCTCATAATAAGCAACTGGCTTTTTTTTTACTGTCTGGTCAGCTCAAAAGCAGAAAAATGACCCGTCAGGGTGAATGATGCTGTGGAGACATGGTGTGTATGCAAAGGCAGCTTTGTGTGGAAGAAAAGCACAGGCTCTGGAACCTGCCTGACCTGGCTTGAATCCTGTTTCTCTACTTACTTTGGGAATCCTTGAGGAAGTTACATAACTTCTCTGGGCCTCAGTTTACTCATTTATAAAATGAGGATAAAAATACTTATACAATTTTTGGAGAGATCAAACATGCTTTTTATTCCAATCACTCATTCAGCAAACATTTAGTTATTGAGCCTAGTGAGTGGCAGGCAGTGTACTATGTGCAGGGTATATAGTCTAGAAGAGAAATTAACCACACAGAAGTAAACTAAAAACTAATAAATTTGCAACAAAAAAAATGTTGTGACCTCTTGCAAACTCTGCCTTGATAGAAATGAGCATAGACAACAGTGTGAAGCAAGCAGTGTCTTGTCACAGATAAGGTTACAAAGGAATGTCTCTCTGAGTTTATTTACTTTATATCTAAAGTGTGAAGAGTGAGAAGGAGCCAGTCGTGTGAAGAGCAAAGAGAAGAACTTTCCAGGCAGAGGAAACAGCAAATTCCAAGTTTCTAACATAAAGAATTTAGTGTATTTGAGGCTCTGACACAAGACCAATTGGCATAAAGTGAGGAGGAAGCTGGGGAGGTAGGCAGAGGAGGGATCACGTAGGGTCTAGGCAAGGAGTTTTGACTCTATTCTAAGAGCAGTGGGAAGCCATTGTGGGATTCTGAGTAGAGAAAAACATGACCCAATTTATAATACTAAAAGATAACTTTGGCTCCCCCTGCAGACTGGATTATCAAGGAGCAAGAGTGAAGAAAAGGGAAACAATTAGGAAGATACCTCGTAGTCCAGGAGAGAGATGACGGTGGCCTGTGCTGGGGTGGCGGTACTGGACATAAACACAAATTGACAAAATATTTATAGTTGAACTGGCAGGACTTGATGATGGACTAGATGTGGAAAGGGAGGGAGACAGAGGGATCAAAATTAAGTTTTCTTGATGTTGGTCTGTAAACCAGACGAAGATTCCATTTACTGAGAAGGGGTCAATTGGAGGAGGAGTGGGTTTGGGGTGGGGGCCAAGGGAACTTAAGACTCTCAGCTTGGGCATGCTATGCGTTTGAGATGCCAAGGAGGCAACTAAACGTCTGAGAGTGGAGATCAGATATGAGGTCTCTGCTGGAGATGTGCATTGGGGTCATTAACACACAGAGTGTTTAAAGCTGTGCAGTGGGATGAGATCAGAGAGAGGAGAAGGGCAGGAGGGAGTCTTGAATAGAAATGAGTAAGATTGAATAGAGACGGAGGAGCCAGTGAGAGAATGAGGAATGGCTAGTGCGGTGGGAGATTAAATAGGGTAGTATAATGGCGAGGAAGCTAAGAGACAAAGGAGAGTGTTTCTTCAAGAAATATGTGAATGCTACGGAGATGTTGAGCATGAGGAAGAGTGCTCTGTCCGTTGGGTTTAGCAACATGGTATGCTTGTGTGTAGAACCCAGACTGGTAGAAGAAAGAACGGGAAGTAAGGAAGTAGAGGTGGTATACATTGATATCTCCTTTGAGAAAATATGGTAAGAGGAACAGAGGTGGACTAGAAGGGGACATGAGATCAAAGGGAGGGCAGCAAAGACTCCTGGTTGTCTCCCTAATACCCATTCTCCCCTTCTTCCTTATTACTCCTTTTTGGGGGCAGCAAAATGTTTAGTTTGAAAACTATATTTCCCTGTCTCCCTTGCCACTTGGGGAAGCCAGTGAGATGTTAGTAGAAGTCACTGGGCAGAGTTTCTATAATATCTCTTTTAAAGGGACTGACTCAGCTGTGTTTTCCCCTTTGTTCTTCCTAGTTGGCAGACAAGATGGTGGAAACGACGGTGGCCATATTGCAACTGTGAAAAGACCTTGAGGAGAGAAGTCTCTGTTAAGAAAGTGGAATAGAAAGATTGAGCAGGAGACTAGGGCATCAAGAATATTTTTAGAGAGGAGATACCAGAGTGTGTTTGCATGTTGGTGCAGGGAGGCTGCAGGCCTTGAGAAGGCAAGAGTAGAGAGATCCCGGGCATATACTGATGAACTGGCCTTTTGATAGGCTGCCGCCAAGGGTGTAGGGCACTTGCCAATGCTCCCTTTCTGAGGAAAATTCCTGCACCAACTCTCACGTTCTGTTCTCCTTTTCATCTTTTGTCCTTTCTCCTATAGACGACAGTTTTCTGTCTCTTTCTCCCCAAATTCATTCCTCATGCTGCTGCCAAAGTGAGCAAAGATGCAAATCTGAATTTTAAAAGACTGAATGGATCCTCATTGCTCACATCACTTGCCCTGCATTTAAGGAATTCTCTTTCTAGTCTTTCCATCCAGTTTCCTGTCTTCAGTGTTTCGTTCTGTGTACCAGCCATGCCTGGCTGTCGGCTTGCCCCTAAAGGGGCCTCTATCTTTCCCACCTCTATGTTTGTCTTCATATTTTCCCCTTTTCCTGATATCCTCTTTCCTTTCTCTATTCACTGATAGACTTTCAAGGGAAGTCCTCTTCCCACCTCAACCTCAGGCTCCTGCTGCGGCTCCTCCTGTGAGCTACCCAGGAGTCCATAACAATTCTTTTCTCAACTGAGTTAATTGGAGTTTATGGATCAGAGGTGCCATATGAAATATAATTTTATTTCGGTACAATCTCCAAGACTTAGTCCCTTGCAATACTTTCAGACCTTCCTTTAAGGAAAGCTTAGTCTCCTCAGGTGAAAATCCCATGCCTCAGATTTCTGACCACAGCCCTGCTCCTCTCACGGCATGTAGGTGAACAGGGCAGGATCTTGGCTTACTGTGTCCTCTTGGCAGTGGGGAGGAAAGAGTCCTTTGGATTTATGTTGTGTCCTCAGACCATTCTGGTTTCCATGACAGTGTCTTTTGTTTCCATGACAACATCGCTTGTTTACTTGAGGGATGCTTGCCCTGCTGGCTTTTGTGTCTGAAGTCAAAGCTGGTGTTACTTGCAGTCTGGTTTCTCTGGGCTCGGCAGAGCTGCAGTCCTTCCTGGCTGCCAACCTCACTCTCCACTGAACCTCTGCATGGTCCCCACTGGCTTCAGGTTGGGGTGGGATGGGGTGTTGGGGCAGAGCTCATCCTTCTCTGCTGAGTCACCCCTCACCACAGTAGATCCTGTGGTTGGGATGCTGGTTCCCAGACTGAGCCACCTTCTGCTTGCCCTTTTCAGGGCCCAGTGGTGACTCCTGGGTTCCAGTACATCATGTAGAAAGAGAGGACAGCTTGGGAGAGCTGAGCTCTGGCCATCCCATTCCAACCATGCTGTACCACTGAGCTTTACTTTGATGTGGCCAATTCCTAAATTCTTATGTGCATGTCAGGGTGTCTGGCCCACACGGTGTCCTCTCTCCAGGGTTCCAAATAGAGAGTGGGTCAGGTGCCCTCTGACTTAATTGTTCTTATCGCTTGTCAGGGTTTCAGCTTCAGCTCCGGGATAAGAATTGAAACACAGTTTGACTCTCCACCTCCCCACGTCTGTTTTCTTTCTTCTTCTCTCTGTCTTCTGCCCACCCTCTGCATTTAATAGCCTTGGATTATAAGAGATGGGCTTCTCTTTTACTATTTATGTTTACGGTATATTCTCTTATTCCCTACCTTTAATTTATGGCTCTCTTATCTATATCATGGGGAAAATTCTATATCAAGTGGATATGTTAAATGTGAATAAAAGAAATTTAGACTTTCAAACCTATTGCCTTACTTTAAAATGTCAGAAGCTATCATCTTTCTTTACATTCCTTCTTTAACAATCCAATGTTCCCGCTGCTCATCCTATTCTCCACTTGCCACCAACATTAGTGGGTAACTTGGCTGATGGGAGAAGTATAAGTAATGTACACGAAAGTCTACACTAATATTTTCAAATCTTTTCTTTCTACCTTTGACTAAAGAACCCTAACTGATATAAGCAGCATGACACACAATTCACAGTTTGCCTGCATATAATTTAATAGCTTTCCTGTTTGCTAAGGCCTTTCTAAGTATTATCCAAAAGGAGTTGATCTGGAGTATAGAGAGGAACTGATGGGGCCATTGCGTTGGCAGCAAGCGGAAGCAGGAGACTCAGGTCAGGTTTGGTGAGCAGAAGCTACTCCCACCTCATGATGCCATCAAGTGATGCAGACCACCCTGGAACCCAAGTGCCACCTGTGGAGACTCTGGGAGGCAGGACATGGGGGAGGGAGGATGTTGACAATCCCAGGTCATTGGATAAATCATTGCATTTGAGCTTATCTACACATGATTAGGGAACTTTTCTTTATGAGGCAAGTTGAGGGGCTCAGAGTTAATAAATTTAAAAGGATAATAGATAAAGAAAAGCAGTTCACACCTTCAGATTTTTGATGGTGAAAATTGTCTCTCACATAAAGTTGGATTTACTGCCCTTTAAATAATTGTGCACTAATTATTTTTTCATGCTTCTGGTGTATGAAACCCTGGAGGGATGACAAGGAAGACATTTACCATCAAGTTTGGAAAGAAGTAGCAGGAGCCTGCGATAATTAAGAGACCACAAAATGCCAAAATGTGAGAGATTTAAAGGTTTTTTAGGGCTTTCTTGAGCAGAAGGTTCCACCCTGGATAAGCCAGTCAGGAGGAATAAAGGGATGAAAGATGACTGGCATCAGTTTCTCACTGTTGAAGTGGGGGTTGAAGACAAACAAGGGAGGAGGCTAGAATGGTCCGTATGGTGATGGATTAGAGTGGAGACATCAGTATGAAATCAATTAGCCTAATATAGACACAGATGGTTGCATATAGAAATATTTTAGATGTGTGTCTATTCAGTTAGTAAACACACACAGATTTCCTTGTTCTCTCAGCTGAGAGGACCTGGAAGAAATGATGCTCCAGTAGCAAAAAGCACACCTAGCAACCAGATCTCGGCTTCTAATACCATTGCCCAATAAAAGAAACCAGGATGCCTTGGAGAAATGGCTGGCTCTAGGACTGGACAGGAAATATACAAAATGAACCTGAGCCTCTTGTAGTGCCAGAAAGTAAAGGAGTGCTCACAAAAAATCCACAATGCTGGAGGCAGGGCAAAGTAACACAAGAGCCAACTGAAAAAGCTCTCAGTGGCCAGAACTGAAACAATTTGAGTAACAGGTAAAGTAATATTGGGCTATAACACAAATTATAAAATAAATATCCAGGAGTCCCTGCTGATATAAGCATATGATAGAATATGTAGAGGAGAATAGACAAATCTCCCATACAGAAAAATTCCAAGTAATTCATGCAGCTTCTTCGCCCTCAAGGATGAGAAGCATAACTCTCTACTCATTAAATGTGGTCTGCACACAGTGACTTCTTCCCAAAGAATATAGTATGAAAAGGGGAATGAAAGAGTAACTTCACAGTGGAAAAACTTGGAAACAGTACGTTAGCCAGGTGATCAAGTTTAGCATCAGCAGTGGTAGCCATGCACCCTTAATATAATGAGACTGGAACCTCACCTCTGTGTCTTCTTTCCCCAAACCCATAACCCCAGTCTAATCATGGGAAAAACATCAGCTGATTCCCAGTTGAGGGGCTTTCTATAAAATACCTGACCAGTACTTCTCAAAACTGTCAAGGTCGTCACAATCAAGATAAGTCTGAGAAAGTGTCATAGTCGAGGAGTCTAAAGGGACATAACAAAGTGTCATGTGATCCTGGTTGGGATATTGGGAGAAAGGAAAGTAAAAACAAAGGAAACTGAGTAAAGCATGGACTTTAGTGAATTATAGTATAGCAACATCGGTTCATTAATTGTGACAAGATGTTAATATCAGATGAAACTGGGTGTGGTGCATATGGGAATTCTCTTTACTATTTTTGTAATTTTTATGTAAATATAAAACTATTCTAAAATAGTTTATTTAAAAATGTGGCATGGATTCGGCCAGTACTAGAAGTAAAACATTAGACAGAAATTGTTTTTTTTTCAAAAAGAAATAAGAAATTAAAGTTTTTAATTATTTTAAAATTAAAAAATAAAAAAAATTAGAAAAAAATGTGGCATGGTAGAAAAAAAATCATTAATAAGCTGGAATTATTTTTTGTCTCTCTCTGGTGATAACCGAGTATGTTCTTTTAACTCTCCAAGCCTGTTTATTTATTATGTGGAGGTGACAATGATCACGTCACACACTTATGGCAATGGTAAAGTGAGATAATACATCTGAAGTTCTGTGCTCAGCACAGAGAGAGTTCTTGATAGCTTCTTTCCCTCCCCTTTTTTTTTTCTTCCCCTCTCTCCTCCTTTCTCTTTACCACATAGGGCTGAATGCAGCACTCTTGAGTAGCTTCACTTTGACAATAGCCCATCTACTCTGAAAAGGCTGCCTTTTTCTGCTCTTGGTCCTTCAGTTCTGGTTGTGTCATCTGACAAGCTAATTCCTGCATTCATGCTTTCTGAGAAGTCCTTTCCAGATGATATTTTTGCCTTTTGACAGAGGAGTGACTCATTCCCAACGTGCAGCGTCTGGGCAGGCGACCCAGGTCGTAGACAGATGGCTGTCTGCTTGTCCATCAGGCCAGCCTTCTGGCCCTCTCCTGTAATCACTGCTCTCTGAATCAGATCCTTTGTTAACATTCGCCACACCTGTTTGCTGTAGCTTTGTAGGATGCTGAACTAGGCAAGCAGAAGCCTGAGTTTAAGGCCCAGCTCACCACCACACGTGCAGCCTTGAGGGAGTCACTGCTTCCTGGACCCTGATTTCTTCACCTTTAAAATGGGGAGGAAAATGGCCCTCTTTCACAGGGCCATTTTGTGAGACTCAGTAAATAAACATGATAACCACAATTAAGACTTGCTGAATGCTTCCTAGGTAGCAATTTCCATGTGTTTCTCACAACAGCTCTCTGAGGCAGGTGCTATTAGCACCACCTTTCCGTGAGAAAATTTGTCCTTGGCAATGTTAAGGCCCTTGTCAAAGGTCACATGGCTACTAAAGCATGGAGCCAGGATTTGAACCCAGGTCTGCTGCTCCCAAGTTGGCACTCTGACTTGTGACATTGTATTGTCACTTTGTCATCTCAGCCTTCAAGGCTCATGCCAAGTATTGCCTCCTCAGCTGGTGCAGTGGAAAGAATCAGTCCTGGGTTTTAACCCTGTTGATCAAGTGCTTTCACTGTGTGGCTTTTACATTCTCCTCCCCACCCTGGAGTAGTCAGTGGCTGGCCGGGTTCCTGAGTTTAAGGATGATGCCACCAAGCTATTTGCTTACTCCAAGAGATATCTTTCTTCCTCCTTTTCTGCTATTCACTTTTTTATTTTCACCATTGTAGTTAGTAACTTCTTTGATTATAAGGAAATATTTTTTTTCAATCTCTTTTCTTCACAATTGATTCAGTTTTGTAAACTGGTGCTTTGCTAATTTTAACATACATGTTATCACTGGGGAGTCTTGTCAAAATGCAGATTCTGATTCAGTAGGTCTGATAAGGGCCTGAGATTCTGCATTGTAACCAGCTCCAGGTGATGCTAGTACCTCTGGTCCCAGAAAGATTCTGAGGTGCAGGTGGTAGTCTGCCCATTCATGGAGGTGCATTACTGGCTGATGGTTCCAGTGCTGAAGAACTCAGTGAGCAGTTAACAGAGAGGAGGAGACACAAAGCCTGGGCTGCAGCCTCCCCAGGTGGGCTGACACCAAGGCCAAGCTCTTGCCCCTGCTCTGTGATGCTCTTTTTCCAAAGGAACATAATGACAAAAGAGAAGTTCCTGTTCCAGCACACACAGAGCATGCTTTCTTTGTTCACTAACCTACAGTGTGATCAGGCGGTCAGGCAAACCAGTGACTGGGGACTGCACTAAAATTCTCTTCTTGTGAACTTGCTTCAGATCATTGGGTGAAATACATAACTTCAATGAGGGCAGCCCAGGCGGTTGTTGCATTATTCAGTCTCATTTCCTTTTACAGTCTGTAACTCACCCTTGTGCATTGGTCCCTCACTTGGGGGAAGTGCCGAGCCACATTTCTGACAGCATTGCCCTTTTTCTGGGGCTCTGGCCAAGATTTCAGGGAGTGCAGGTGGTTAACTAAAAATGAATTTGGAGATTGCCTGTGGGTTTCAATGTCAAAGTCATGCCTGACACCAAATAACCAAGAACTTATTCTATAAAGTACCAAGACAATTACCGGCATATTACATTAATTTTCTCTTTCAACCACCACTCTGTCTAAATCTTCTCAAGATGCTTCCTGAGTTAATAGCAGAAATAGGAACGTACTCATATCATAGGTTTAGGCTCCACATTTATCCTTTTTTAAAAAAGTTGAGTTTAACCTTATCGAATGTTTTAGACTTAAGTCTCCAGGCTGGAAAACCATGACTTCCAAGGGACTAAAACCATGCATATGGTTCTAAGTAATGTGTTTTAATGCTCCAAATTGTAATCACAGAAATGAAGGCCTCATTTTACCATTTTACTTTGAAGTAGACCTTTGCATCAAATACTCAGTGCTTTGCAAGGAAACAGAAACTCCCCATCCTTCCAGATTCTCCTTTGGGTATGTGGATTGTCCTGCATCTTGACCAATCATCCAAGTTATTCCTTGCTTCCTGATAACTCTTGCCACCTTTTAGGGATGCCATTTCTGAACTCCTAACCTCCCCATATCTCATGCCCACCTGACTTGCCCCTCTTTGTTCACTTGGCTGTGCTCACTTGTCATCTTCACCTCTCCCTGGACAAAAAAAAACTGGATATAGGTAGGCCAATCAGATGGCCAATGGGATTGTGTGGAGATGAGATATCAGGGGTTGACAGATTCAAGAATGCCAGAGAAGAGGCTTAGTTTTGCCATGATTGTTCTTCCCAGGGTGCGACCAATGAGGCAAATCATGAGCAGCTGTATGTCTGATTTCTGGATCTCAAGGTCACTCTTTCAGAATCTTTGTGCACTCACTGGTCTGTTTTAGAGCTTCCGTGTTTTATCCTTTTTTTTTTTTTAATGTCTCTGCTACCAGGCTTGAATTCTTTGAGAAGAAAGACTGTGTTCTGTGCATTTATTTATTTATTTGTTTATTTTATTCCAGCATCTAAGTAGAGCCTGGCTCCAAGCAGACGTTTATTGTTTGCTGACCAAATGTGTAAGGAATGGCAGCTAGATAAATGAAAAATAAAAAATGTCAACCTTTTTTGGAAATGTTTTCCTTATGGAGCAATTTCAATTAAGCAACTGCTAGCCTTTATTCGCATGAAGCTTAAATCCTCCCAATTTTAATATATTAATTGATCCTGGTTTAATACATGACTACATGACACATATTTTTCTATAACTTTATGCTATGAAGAGTTTCAGATAGTCAAAATCACCCCGCCAATTGTTGAGGAAAAAGACTGCAGACCTGAAGCCAGATTTGGTGGCTGCAGCAAATTAGGACAAGTGATATTATAAGACGAAACTGGTTGGAAAACCCAAGGAGGAGAGAGCTCCTCACTCCGAGGATGATTCACACCAGAACTGCCAGATGAAGGTGAGGGGCAGCACACACACTTTCTGCAGACAGGTTATTAAGACTATCAGAGACGCAGGTGTGGCTCATGAAAACCAAACAACCCAATTAGGATCCAACCTGTTGGTTGGTTTCATATTTTCTTTGAATAGAAATCAACTGTTCTCTCTGAGGGACTCTAATTCCATTACTAAGGAACTGTTCGCTTAATTTGCTATCTAGAGCCATAAGAATTCAAAATTTTTAATGTCCTCCTGAAAATAAAGTACTTTTGTTCTCCTCCTCTCAGGTGGAAGTAGAGTCAATTGTATTTTGCTAGAATGAAGCCTGTCCTATGTGTTTGGCTTATGGTACGGATGTTAGTGTTCTGCTGCATATAGTTCACACGGGTCAGCCTTCTGAAGCTTGGAAGAGTAGACATGACCTGAGTCAATGGTCTGAACAAGACAGGGAACCAGGAAGACAAGCCTTAGACAGGAGAATGGAACAGAACTCTTTTCTCTCTTCACCCTTGCTTTTTGGGCCTTGATCAGTTTAGACCAGAGACCTTCTACTGATGCATCAGTGTTAGCTGTGAAGCATGTTGTGAATCGTTTGTCCTTTGAAGTTTCAATTAAAGAGTAATCAAAGCTAACCACAGTGAGTCACTGCCATTTGTATTCTAGTATGTGGGAACAAAGGAGATGGAGGCAGCGGGCACCTGCAACCTGCAGCTGCTGTGGCAGGTGCTGAGCCAGGCATGGATACAGTGCCTCTCGCGTATGCTGCAACAGAGGAAAGCTGACATCTGTCTAGCTGTGTTTGAGGGACACCTTGGTGGTGGGAGAGAGATGGCCTCTATCTCATGGCAGCCGGCCAGGAGCTGGGCACTAAGCCCATATCATAAATCAGGCTATTTTTTATTTCCCTTTTGTTATCCCCAGCCTTTAGCAAAGTTTACCTGAACATTCTAGCTTTGTCCCAACTGTGCTAAGAGGAATTAGAAACAAGGCCTGGACTTGATGCTTTGGCTGTAACATTAGAAAGGGAAAGAGATCAGTTTGATGATAGCAGTGGTGCCTTCTGAAGTATCCCTAAGGGAAAGTTGAGTCACAGAGAACAAATATTGGGATTACGATCCATGGAACACATCCTCCCCTGACAACTTTAAAGCCCATGTGTCTGGTTGTGTTAAGCAAGCTGGTGGCTCCCTCTATAAATATTCCTTAGCTTTGTACCTTGGTGAGGCTTTTAAATTCTGTCACTGGGTGTTTGGTCTCAGAATATCTACAGAGATCATAGATTCATAATTAGGCTCTCTTAGGTTCAGAGATACGCTTCCCACTTCTAGCTTTTAAGACTTCTAGAATGATTATGGTTTAAAAATAGTTATACAGAAATGAAATAGGACACACAGAAAAGTCAAATGCTCTTCTAGCTTTCTTCCCTTCTGAATAAACATACCTATTATTGAAGTAAATCTGGCTTTTGTGTAGTATCACCACTAATATTAAACCATGTGGGACTGTAAATGTTAAAAATTGAATAATAGTCAAATTTTAAGGTATGCAATGGTCTTGCAGTTTTAGTCAATGTCTTCTTATGTCACCTCTGAGTATTTGTTCACCACCAAACCCCAGGAACAGCTTTAGGACACCTGGCAGAGATTCCTCGTGGCTCACGGTGATGGCCAAATGGTATGGCCAACTAGTCTGGCTTCCCCAGTGGCTGATCCAATTATATAATAGTTGATCATGAAGCAAAGTATACTTCAAAGTGATTACTTTGATGGGAAACTTCTCCCCTTTTGTGGGGTGGAATTTATTTTGGTTCTCCAAACTGTCAGACCTGTGCTGCCTAAATGTCAACATGACAAAATATATATTTAACTTGGAAGAATTTAGAACATTATCTGGCAGATCCAGATTCCAAAACCTGACATTTTTGATTCATACAGATCTTTGGAGCTGGTATGTTTTGTGGCCCCAAACATATCATATAGATAATGATACCAATTTGTGCCTTTCTTTGCATCATATGTTTCAGATAAGGAAAAAAAATTCTCTAGTTTAGTATCTTCTGGAACCTCACAATTTTGACACTGGGAAATTGATTTTTTTTTTTTTTTTACCCGCATAGATGTGAGAATCTTTAACAACCTATCTTTTAATACATTGTTCACTTTTGGCAAAATCCTGACTAAAAGCCAGCAAGATGGTAACCTGTATTTAAAAATATGCAAAAGCACCACTTTCAGTTCCTCTCAGTAGTGCCAATATTTTTCAGAGCAAACCTACCCTAACAGCATGTTAGCTCTGGAATCAGACAAAATTAATAAAAATAGAAATGAGTGATTCTATGAAATAAGACAAATTATGCTTTGGGAGAAAATCATTTGCTATAAAGTATAAAATGTTTTAATATTTATATCTTATAATAAAACCATGACATGTTTATAAACACTCTATCAGGCATTTTTACAATGGGGCCACTGCTGACAACTGGAAACGCAATATTAATAAATATGCACAGACACACTGAGTATCAAATATACATCTTGATTTTATAATCGTGTGTGCTTTATTTTTTACACAAATGGAATGGAAGTGTTGAATATTTACACTTAACAGGAGTGTAAGCTGTGCAGTGTCTCTGTAAACTCCAGCCCAGGCAAGGAATATTCCCCCACTCCCTCCCATCCTGCACTACAGCTTGATGGAGAAACATCCTGTCAGAGAAGCACAAAGTTGTCATATTGAAAGGATCTAACGGGTATAGCCTGGTGCACTCAGAAGTTAAGACACATTTAGGAAACACAAATTCAAAAAGGAGAGAAGAAAAGCTTGCCATTCCATTGGGAGTCAACCTTGCCACTTGGTTGTCTGTCCTCATGAATTGCTAGGGAGACACTATACTCTTTTAGATGATCTTTGTCTAAATTGTCCCTCTGTCTTAGCTTTGTCCTTAGCTGCTACAAGAAACTGCACAGCTGTACAAGAAATGATTTCTGAAGCACAGGTTTCAGTGAGGAAGGATATTTACAGACTGGAGTGTGTGTGTGGGTTTCCAACCACATTCATTCATACCTAATGTCATATGTGTATACATGATATGCATACCATATATACCATACATACGCATAAGTAAAATGTATAGCCACAGAATTCTGTAGGGAGTCCCCTGGCAAATCAGTTGGCACAGGAGGTACTCCATATGCTTTAAGGGAATTAATCCTTTTTTTTTCCCCCCTAGTAGTGACAAATTAATATGATAAGCTTAGGAGCTAGCCTGAGTCCTTGGCTTAAAAATTTTGTAAGAATTTAGGCAGGACCAAGACAGGAAAGAAGAGATGTCATTTCACCAGCGAGTCCATTCAATCTCACCAGAGCAATCACCAGCTTGAAAAGCAGAGGGGGCTTCACATGAAAATGGGAAAAAGAAACCTTATGAATGGGAAAAAATGTCTCTCTCCAAACCAAGGCGATGGCATGGCTTCAATGAGCAGGAAGAGGTTTGCTGTCAGAGTAATTGTTGGGGCCAGAGTCTGCATTTATCAAAAGGAAATGTCCTCAGAGCCACAGGGAGGTGTTGGGAGTGGGCTCCCTTAGCAGCAGCGGTCAGGCGGAGGCACCTAGGCGCTGGCAGGGCCCACAGCACGTGCATCGTCACTGCCACGGCAGCCGTGCAGGCTGGCTCCAGGACGCACGCCGGAGCTAGCGCCAGGTCAGGGCCTCACTCAGCTTCGCTTTCTGGGCTGAGTAGGTGAAACGGCGACCCAAAGTACTTGTGTCACTAGTCCAATGCGTGGACTTGCTGTCTGAATCGGCCATGAGCCCTTTATAGGACAGAAAAATCAAGGAATGGGGTGCCAGGGAGGAGATGATCAGAGATGTGAGGAGAGGAGAAAGGACGGGAAAGGAGGGGAAAAGGGAATAAAAAGACTGAGACCGAAGGAGGGATGCACAGAGAAGGATTATAGAAGAAAGTCAACAGAGATGGTGGGAAGGAAGGGAAAAAAGAAAGCGACAAAAAAGAGAATCAGCCAGAAATAGAAGAAGGAGTAGAGCAAAGGACAAGAATGAGAAAAGAAAAGAGTCATGAGGTGTGGAAAGGTCCTTCCTGGCTCGAAGTCCTGAAGGGCTGGCGGTAAAGTCTAAGACAGCTCACAGAGGCACCTGAGTGTGGCTTTGTGAAGACGGGCTCACTAAGCAGACAGCCAGCCCGAGGATTTGGGGCTGGGAGAAGAGGCCTGCAAATGAATAGCCAACAAATCCTGTGGGAGAAGAGCCAAAACTGAATGCCCCTGCAATTAGCTGACACTTAGGATTTTGATTTTGGTAAAGCTGAGACCCCCGTGGTGCTACACATTGTACCAGAGCATGAAAAATAGCACCAGTGACACGATCTGGCACTTTTTCGAAAGGGCTCAGCATATGAAGGTGACATTGCGCCCCCAGCAAGCCTTCAGATTGGAGAGAGCTCTGGACAAAGTTTGCAGTGTTAGCACCAGTCTGGCCCCAGGCTCCGAGTGCATTTGCACCAGATGTAATCTGGGTAACTTTCATGCCATTTCCATACAAGTCATCAGACTTGCTACAAAATACACCAGTTCATTGGAGCCAATAGAGACCTCAACATTGGGAAGCGCATGACAACACAACAAATGGAGGTGTAAATTTTACAGGAAAAGACCCTCTTACCAATTTGCTTGGTGATTCTTCAAGCAAATATATATGTATATATTTATATAAATCTACATAAAAAAATCAGTGCAAATGCTGATTCTAATCTGGAAGCATCTACACTAGGAAAATAAATAATTATATTACTACAAAACCAAGGGTTGGTGGTTCAATTTGTACTCAGCCACACTACACTATTAAATGGAAAGCACATCACACGACCCGCAAAAACATCTACTTATTAATGACAGTCATTTAAATAAATGATTGCATGCTCAGTTGAGAAACCAAAGAAGTTATCATGGTGGCCTAAAAATAGAGCTGGGATCAGGAATGGCATTCTGGTGGCAAAAAACTTCTGGGAGCAATATTGATGAAAGTAGGCCTTGACTTGAAACTGGCGAATTGCAGACATGGACAGATCTTTAACATTTTGAGCACTCTAAGGAAGTCTCTGGAAATTTAACTTTCATCAGAGGGAAATGCATTGCTAGCCCTTCCATCGGCAAAGGCAGCCTCAAGACTATAGGAAGATGCATAATTTTGCATTTTTGTGTTTGTTTTGGTGACTGCAGCCAGGCAGACAATGGTATCTAGTGTAAGGTGAAAAACGCTTGTTTTTGGAAAGAGACTCTCATTCTGAGCTCTGATGTTCTTGTTGTGAAGAAGCCCCACCACTCGGATGGCTCTATCTCTTGCTCTCCCACCCCAGCCTACATGCTGGTTTGCTGCACAGTGTGGCAGAATTCCTGCCAGGTCTTGATGTACCCCAGAAATAAGGCGATGGGGCTTAGTCTGGGCAGAACCCAGAGTTGAGTGGTTACTGAGATCGATGAAAAGTCTCTCTCTGAACACCTTGGGCAAAAGCGATGCTGATGTTGCCATCAGCTCTAAAGTGGGAAACTAACTCTTCTGGTTCAGTTTATAGGCTTTGGGAGGTTTCTTTTTTTTTTTAAATCATCATTATTATAATTGTCAAAAAAAACAAAACAAAACAAAACAAAACTTGGTCCAGGTGCAGCCCCAAGAAAGGCAGTTCAATTGGTTGAGCTCAAAGTCATTAATTGTCTTCCCTTGTGGTTCTATCTCTTTGCCCTGTATACATACACAAAAGTCTGCAACCCTCACCCCCACCCCCCAATCAGATACTTCTTTTCTCTTCTTCCTCAAAGAAATAGTGCATCTTGGGACAGATTGCCCCATGGCTCTAGTATGGCTCTGGCTGTTACAAAACTCTCACTCTGTGAAATAAAAAATAATAATTCTAATTACTCATGGTTGGCCAAAATACTAAATGGTCCTTTAAGAATTCCATGTAAGTAACTAGGAACAACGTTATTCAACTATTTCATGGCAGGCCCAGGTTATTTAACTAGAGAAAAGCAAAAATTTCTTTTTAGATCATTTGCATGAGTTTTTCTCTAAAAAGCCATTGGCTTAAAAATGCATTAACCAAATGTCTTCCAAAAAATCCATGAGGGCAACTCATTAAGGGATGTGCTCCATGAGAGTGTATCACTAACGGGAGGTAAGCGAGGAAGAAGTCTTTCTCAGACTTGGAAGGAACTCAGATGCTCTTAATGGATCATTGGCAACAAAAGGGAGAGTGCAACTTTCAGTTCTTGAATTTGATCATCTGCTCATAGTGCATACATTTAGTCTTTCAATTAATTAGTCTTTACAAAATAGTTCACAAAACTTTTTTAACCTATAGAAATTTGTATCTATACATTTAATATATTTTTATTGTATAAATTATTCTCATCTTTAGTGCCTTCTTTTAGTTTATAAATGGCAAAATAGACAATCAACAATTATAAAGCTAATCCCAGGTGAAATCCCCTCCTCTCAGTAAGGTTAGTCCTCCATACACTTGTGAATTTTATGAAATGCTTGTCTTTGCAGACGCCAGTCAAAAAAACTACACACTTATCCTTCCCTGATAGTATGTCGTCTCCAAAGGGATTCCTTTCTTTTTTCCTTCTTTCTTTCATTTGCTTGTTAAGAAATCAAAGGATGTGCATAGTTATAAAATTCGAAGTGTACCAATTACAGATGTGGGTAATGGGAAGGTTGGTGAGGTTCGAGTGCTGGCAAATTTTCTTTAAAGCAAAAAACACAGAGAGCTCAGCAGCTAAATCAGCTCTGGATATCTGCTGGGGTGAGGAGGCTCCCATCTCTTGGGCAGAAAGCCCATCAGAGGTTCATCCCTACACCTGGTACTTTGAGCAAACCAAAGCCTTCCTGCATACTGCAAAGTCTCTTCTGTCCCACCCTTTGGCCCCTCCGTTTCCTTCATGGCTTCATACAGTTTGTGTTGTACATTCATAAGAATTCACATTGACTGCAAAAACATAAATGCAACAAAAACATAAAAGCCTCCGAGTAGTATATTATATATATTTTGTTTTTCTAAATGCTCTTCTGTTGTTTTCAGAGGCGCAGTAGCTAATTTATAACTTTTCCTTTGAGGGAATCCAGATGAAAGGCCCAGACTGCTCTTCGATAACAAGCTTGCATTGGTTATATATATCTTCTAAGGTGTCCCCTTGGACAATAGCTGTAACAAAAGCAAATCCACCCAGAGTTAGCAATCATTCCCGAGGTGGTGAACAGCAATCATCACTCACACAGTGGAAGCTCAACTCAGTGACAGATAACTCATCAGAAAGCTTAATAGCAATTTTCATTAGTAAGAAAAAACAGAAAATTCACATAAGCAAGGTCACATTAATGATCGAAAAACTGCTTTCAATGCACATCCTGGATCTTTAATAAATGTAACCGAGTTTTGCATTTTCTATACGTCTGTCTGTAGTTTTGGACAATGAATCATTTATTTATTTAATAAAGATTGTTTGGGTACCTCGTCTGAGCCTGGCACTGAGGTAGGTAGACATTGGTCAGTTTTCAGATTGAGAGCTTCCTGTTTAGCAAAGAAAACTGGCCTTATGGACTCTATATTTAACTTCCATTGGTAGGGTTAGAAATTAAGATATTTTAGACATAGAGGAAATAATAAAGGCTTTAGAGGAAACTTTAAGTAGTCCTCCAACCCCCAATGCCTTTAATAGGAAACTCTGTGCAGTTTCTAAGTAATCTGATAAACTGAGATTTTACCTTACAGGGCTATTCTTGTTGAGACTATCTTATGGCCACTACTTATAAGAAACATAAATAGGAGGAAACATAAACAAACTGCCAAATTGTATATTACCTAAAACATGAAGTCACTAGGAGTAGATTTAAATATATTTTATCTCCTTTGAACAAAGCTATCTTATAGATAGATCTCGAAAAAATATCAGTATTACCCATACGACACTAGAGCTTAAAAATAAATTGCTACTGAAACATGGCTTAGATCTTCAAAAACAGTCCTCAGAATATATTAATTATTGTAGTTTATTACTGAACATAAACTACTGGTCAAAATGTACATTGTTTTGATCGATTTTCCTGCCTGGATGTTCTTTTAGGATGAAACATAATTTATATCTTAGTTATTGACATAAACTTTATTAATATTACCTGATTCAAAATATTTATAAACTGCTAAGACACTGGCACTTTCCATATTCTGAATAAGATTTAAAAAATCTAATTTCATAGAAAGCAATTCAGGAGGAAAGTCCTTGTTTTTTAAGGCATTGAGAATCAGTTGTAAGACAAATTCCACAAAGAGTACTCTCTGGATTTAATCTGTATTCCATGAAAGCATGTAAGAATAAAGAACTCAGGATATCCAAAAGAATAAAGTCTTCCTCTATTCTCCAAACTTTGTCTTTTCAAGGAAATATTTTTTTAAAAAAGTTTTGCATTGAGATTTGACATGGGATTTTTTATTTTTTTTATTTTTTTGAGACAGAGTCTCACTCTTTTGCCCGGGCTAGAGTGCCGTGGCATCAGCCTAGCTCACAGCAACCTCAAACTCCTGGG
>CAUYPO010120172.1:0-21786 GCA_963574435.1 Cheirogaleus major
CTCAAATTCCTGGGCTCAAGCGATCTTCCTGCCTCCCCCTCCCGAGTAGCTGGGACTACAGGCATGCGCCACCATGCCCGGCTAATTTTTTCTATATATTTTTAGTTGGCCAATTAATTTCTTTCTATTTTCAGTAGAGACAGGGTCTTGCCCTTGCTCAGGCTGGTTTCGAACTCCTGACCTTGAGTGATCCTCCTTCCTTGGCCTCCCAGAGTGCTAGGATCACAGGCGTGAGCCACTGCGCCCGGCCTATTTCTAAAATTTTGAAGCATGCTTGCTACTCTGTAGTCATTTCTACTTTTAAGAGGAATTTAAAACTCTTTTAAAAATTAATTATACTTCCAATAGTTTTAATATTTATTCTTAGTTTTGACTTAGTTAAATAATTTATAGAGCATATTACTTTTCAAAGAGATGGAAGTTTAGAGATGACAAATTCTAGGTGTTTATTATTTAATTATCTACAATAAATCAGTATTTTTACATCTAATTGGTCTTTAGCAACACCGAAGTTATTTTAGCTTCCTAAAACATCCATAATTTTTAGCAGCTATGTTAATTTTCTGATTTAATTTTGGCCCTTCAGTTTGTAAAACTACTTTTCCCAATATACATTGTTGTTTTCTGTGTAATTAAAGATAATATCATAGTTAGCAATTGCCAGTGATAACCAATTAGGGCTAATCCCCTGTTATTGGTAACAATTTTGCATAATATATTGCTCAGCATAGAGTTTGTAATTTAAAATAATTCATAAGTTGCATGTCCTTTCATCATTAATCAATATTATTACATTTTATTAGAATAAAGAGTATGCAGGGAACTGTTTCCATGCTATTTTTAGTCAGAAAATTAATAGATTTTATAATTGATTTTGTAAGACCCATGTTGAGACTAAATAATTAAAAATTTGCAGTAAACTATTTGCATTTTATGCCATAAGCTTTCTATTCTTCAGTTACTCCCTAAAATATTCACATTTCTGTATCTAATAAAATTATCTATATGCACATTACAACTGACACAAGCTATCAATCTAATTATCAACAGTGTAAAGTGAGCTTACAGCAGAAGCAAAATTTTTAGAATTTGAGTTGGTTTGGAAAAATAAAATTTATATATGTAATCTGAAATTTTTTTCGTACTAGAATGTAAAACACTTAGAAAAATTCTTTTGCCTGGTCTTACACCACTTTGCCTGTAGATAATTCAGTTGACCCTGGAACAACGCGGGGGATTTTGGGTGCTGACTCCCTACACAGTTGAAAATCTGAGTATAACTTTTGACTCCTCCCAAATTTAACTACTTACCGATAACATAAAGAGCCAATTAACACATATTTTGTATGTTATAGGTATTATATACTGTATTGTTACAGTAAAATAAGCTAGAGAAAAGAAAATGGTATTAAGAAAATCATAAGGAATAGAAAATATATGTACTCATCATTACGTGGAAGTGGATCATCATAAAGGTCTTCATCCTCGTCATCTTCATGTTGAGCAGCCTGAGAGGGAAGAGGAAGAAGGGTTAGTCTTGCTTTCTCAAGGGTGACTGCGGTGGAAGAAAATTGGTGTATAAGTGGACCCTGCAGTTCATACCTGTGTCCGAGGGTCACCTGTCATGCCACACCTTCCACATTCATTGTGAATCCTTACTTTCTGTCAGGGATCGGTCCCTGAGGGTGCTGTCACAACAGGACTAGGCAAAGGAATGAAGGATTCCTGAAAACCCTTGTAGTCAGAGTGCCTATCGGAACTGCCCTGGTCCCTAATTCCTCAACACCGTTGTCTTCCAAGACAAATGCCTCAGACAGACGCTCGTGGTGGTACCATGGGAACTGTCTGCGTTCTGTAGTTATTACTTTGCCTTTGTGTGTTTGCTGCTATCTTCTTGTTGCTTTGCCCAGGTGAATTGAACCGTGTCTGTCATGGTCAAAAAGATAAGCAAGAATAATTTTTCAGTATATATTTGCAACTTGTAAACTTTTCTTAGAATAATGTAACACAATTTCTTTTAGGTCATTGCATATAATACCAGAAGTAAGCAAGCTACTTCTTAAACATAATTTTAAGCTATTCTTTTAAATCCTATTATGTTGCAAAAATTGAATTGAGTGGTCTTTAATGTTTAATGGGCTTTTAAAATTTTAAGTGGGTAGAGGTCAAGAGTGAGAAAATTGCAACTTTAAAAAGGTAAACAAATCTGATTAGATTTAATGCATTTGTATCCTTTTAACTTTCTACTAAAGGCCATTCTAAGGATAGATTATCTTGAAACTATTAATATTTTGAAATTGAAAATTGAATTGCACTTTTACTTTCTCTCTGTTTCACTTTTATTATTTTCTCTACCCCTCGGTACCCTTTTCAGTTTCATCAGGCTGGGGAGAAATGCCTAATGTTCACTCAAAGGCTGAAAACTCTTGGGGAGAACCATCCTCCCCTTCTACCCTGGTTGACAATGGCACAGCAGCGTGGGGGAAGCCACCCAGCAGTGGTAGCGGATGGGGAGATCGCCCCGCAGAACCCACCGTGGCATTCGGAAGGGCTGGTGCACCCGCTGCTGCTCCGGCCCTGTGCAAACCAGGTAGGCCTGCCATCCCACTTGCCCGATCTGACAAGTTAGAGTTGGCGCTCAGAGTATTCTATTTAAAGGAATACTTTTCATTGAATTTTTTAAACTTAATTTTTAGGATACTTTTATCATACATTTATACTTTAAAACTAACTTTAAACCAAGACTGTAAAGAAATATTCGTCATGTCTGCTGCATGAACACAAAGGAGCTTTTAACAGAAGTCATGCCCTCCGTTTTATAGTAATACGAATAAATACAAGTATCAAAGCCACCTAGCATATATGTTTGATACTACTAGTAACGTCCATACTTCAGCAGTATCCTTGGACCTGCCACATTAAGCAATTTAAACTTGCTGTTTCACTAAGCAAGATGGATAAACCATGTCATTTTTTTCTTCTAGAGATTAGTTTTTGAAAACATGTGTTACTTCACAGCAGTCTGACACTACTTGCCTGCTTTTGTCTTGTCAACAAGAATTCCACTTTGGGTACTCTTATGTTTATGTGTACACAACTTGAAAAAAAAATTGTGCATTTTTCTCCCATTGTCTTAAAATGTAACAAATATACAGATAATATACATTCTTAACAAATGTCCAGATTATTCTTACCAACTAGAATTCTTGTTATTATATGGGTGTTTTGCAATGTGATATTTATAATATTAATGTGAGTACAAGGTTGGGGATTTAAGTCTGATATTAACATTAATTGTTCACGTGGCTGCAGAAGCTTCCTATTTTCTTGGGCATCGTTAGATGTCCTAGATCTGAAAATGCAACTTTAATGGTTTTGTGTTTTGTTATTTTGCTAATACTGGATAATACGCTCCATATGTCCGCTATTCTACTGAAGTGTTTATTGCATTCATATTACTTTTTGTTACAAATGCAAAGAATAAGGGAATTTCTGAGTATTTAGATTCACATGCCATTTTGAGACTGTATTCTGTTTTTAGAATCTGTCCTGGAGGCCCAGTTATATGCCTGTCCTATATGTTTGTAAGCATCCTGCCCTCATCATCTGAAAGACCCCAGCTAACTGTGCTATATCACCTAGTCTTTGGCCTTCTTCACGTTCTTCCAAGGGGTGAAAACTTGGGGTAATTTTGACACCAAAATTCACTTTGTACCTTAAGAAAGGAGAAAAAAATAACATCTTGAGATGGAAACTCAGTAGTCAGTTTGTAGTTCCATCTGCCTCTGCCCTGCTAGTTTTTGTTTCCCAAGAGCCTGTTAGAAACGCAGGCTGTGGGGCCCGAGCGCAGACCTGCTACATTCTGCATGGTCCCCAGCTGACTATCGCAGACGGCCGGTTTGACAAGCATTGGTCTATGTGACATGACGCTTACAGGTTTGGATCAAGCAGTGTTAAGAACCACCCAGAAGACAATGACATTTTTCAGGAATCTACATTTTAGTAGCTTTTCATACCATGTAGAGATTGTCACCTTCTCCTGTAGCCCCTGGGATTTATTTTTAGCATGATGGTTAGTACATTAAGTTTGGAACAGTACAGACTACAAATAGCTACAGTTTGAAGGAAAACATATATATACATGTACATACATATCTAGTAGGAGAAATTAAAAAATGAATTAGTAAAAAGGTAGATTGCAATATACCTTTTGTCCCACCTCCCCTAAATTATATGTTGTAGTGAAACATTGTCTACTCAAGGGGTGAAGGATTTGATAAGTTGATGTTGACTCTCCTTCCAGCTTCAAAATCTATGCAAGAAGGCTGGGGCAGCGGTGGGGATGACATGAATCTCGGTACCAGCCAGTGGGAGGATGAAGAAGGGGACATGTGGAATAATGCTGCTTCCCAAGAAAGTACCTCTTCCTGCAGCTCCTGGGGGAATGCTCCCAAAAAAGGACTTCAGAAGGTATGAGCAATGCTCATATTAAAGAAATTTACACCCTGAAAATCAGTGGTACCTAAAACACATGCAGTTTAAAGGTGAAATTTCCAATAAATGGTGAAAAGATAGTCCTTACATTCTCAAAGTAGTCTGAAAGATGTCACTTTACAGAAACAGTTTTCTATTGCACCATTTTTATAGTTAAAAAAAAAATGAAAATAACTTAAATGGACATTGATTGGGTAGCCAGTTAAATTATGCCACATCCATATTATGGAAAGCTAAATATCTTTTAGAAGAAATTCTGTGTATATACTGATACAAAAAGATCACTAAAATATATTGTTAAATGAAAAGCAATGTACAGAAAAATGTGTACAGCACACACCCAGTTTGGTGAGGGGCAGTGTGTGTGTGTACATGCACATGTACATCACAGCTTCTATAGAATGTTTTAAATTCTCTGCAAGGGTAGATAAGAAACTTCAGGTGCGGTGGCTCTCACCTATAATCCTAGCCCTTTGGGAGACTGGAGGCAGGAGGACGGCTTTTAGGCCAGAAGTTTAAGGCCAGCCTGAGCAGGAGGGAGACCTTGTCTCTACAAAAAATAGAAAAAAAGAATTAGTTGGATGTGGTGGCATGAGCCTGTAGTCCCAGCTACTTGGGAGGCTGAGGCAGGAGGATTGCTTGAGCCCAGGAGCTTGAGGCTGCTGTGAGCTATGATGATGCCTCTGCACTGTAGCCCGGGCAACTGAGTGAGACTCTGTCTCCAAAAGGAAAAAAAAAAAACTGCTAAGAGTTTCCTCTTGGAGAGAACAGGAACTGAGCAGATGGGGTCGCATGGGAAGAAGACTCTTGTTATACCTTTTTTATACTTTTGAATCATGTGAATGTACTACTGTTAAAAAAAAAAATTTAGGTTAAAAAAACCATTCAGTTAGCAACAAGAGAACCCAGAAACTAAAATCAGTGCTCTCTATTCATAAGGAGTAGAAGTGATTTACAGACATCAAAAAAAAAAGTCTTTTTACAGCTGGGCTGGCAAATAATCCACTTAATGATAGGACCAAAAATGCCAAATTGGTAAATTATAATATTATATAATCTTAGCTAATCTGGCTCTGGCAGCATAGTAATGATTAAAATAGCGTGCAAATAAGCTGCTTCCTTAAGGAAAGAAAACCAGTTAGCTTATATAGCCCCACGTGCTCCATTATATAGTTATGGCAGGCTCAATTTTGAAAAGCACCGTGAAGAATATTTTTAGAGGGGAATTTTTTTTTATATTGTGCTAATGCATCATTGGAGCCTTTGCATTCGCAGACACGAAAGGCAGGTACTGAGCAGCAGCTTCTGTCCTACCCACCGGCCCTGTCCTCTTCCTCCTCTCTCATTGTTCCTACTTACTCCTTTTCTCTACCCTAAAGGCTATAAGTAATGAATAGTTAATAAAATTAACAGAGTTTTTTTTCCTTTCTTTTTGTTGCTTTTTCATTTATTGGAATGAACCCCCCTGCATCTTAATCACTTTTTAGAATAAAGCTTGTAAAAGGGTAAAAACCATTAATTTTTAGTAAACTTCACATACGGCTATGTTCAAGGGAGTACATCTTATGGTTATGTGATAATAGAAGTAGTATATATTTGTGATGAACTAAATTAAGTTTCTAGGAAAGAGAAATTATTATTCTGCCTTTTTTATTTTTTGAGACTAAATCTCACTCTGTTGTCTGGGCTAGAGTGCTGTGGCATCAGCCTAGCTCACAGCAACCTCAAACTGCTGAGCTCAAGCAATCCTCCTGCCTCAGCCCCCCGGGTAGCTGGGACTACAGGCACGTGCCACCGTGCCCTGCTAATTTTTTTCTATTTTTAGTTGTTTGGCTAATTTCTTTCTATGTATAGTAGAGACAGGGTCTTGCTCTTGCTCAGACTGGTCTCAAACTCCTGAGCTCAAGCAATCCTCCTGCCTCGGCCTCCCAGAGTGCTAGGATTACAGGCATGAGCCACCATGCCCGGCCTAGTCTGCTTTTTTTAAGTCCATAAATTACATACATACACCAACCTGCAAATGCATCCTGATGCTTTCCTATAGTATCAGCCACAAAATACTCTCAGGGACTTTCTGGAGTACAGCACTATTCAACGTTAATACAGAAAGATTCTGTGACTTTTAAATCGCAATGAATCTAGGCCATCTCCCACTTCTGGAAGAAATGCATTAAGATGTCACTCATGGACTTTCCCCTTGCTTGCACTTTGTTCCAGGGCATGAAGACATCTGGCAAGCAGGACGAGGCCTGGATCATGAGCCGGCTGATCAAACAACTCACAGACATGGGCTTCCCGGTGACTGGCATCTTGTTTTATTGCTACCTACCACGGGGCCACTCGAATGAATAGCCCTGATTGTTTCCTCTCCATGTTTGTCGTGTGTGAGAAGGCAGGAAGCCTATTTGGGGGATGAGATTATTGATATCATCCGACTTCTAACTCCCCCTTTACCTGGGCAATTTGGGTTAGGGATCATTGCTTTGAACCACAGTGAATACCCACATGATTTCTATCGAGAAAGGTGTGAAAGCCTTTTCTTACTAAAAGAATAAAAACTACTGTGTGATTTTTAATTTTCATTGATTTATACAGTTTTATATTTTCTTTCACTTTACAATTGAAAGTGAGTTGCATTAGTTCATGCAGTAGATTGACAAAAATCCCAAGAGAAAACTTGGTATAAAGTACTAGAGCTCTATATCCAGAAAAAGTATCTTAACCAAACCTGTATATTTCCAGAGCTTCTGATCACATGTAGGGAGAACTCAGATCGCAGGGTATTCCCCTGAAAATGTATCACAGTCTGTTCTGTCCCTGAGATCGGAGGACAGGAGTTCAGAGAGTGAGGGATGTCGCCCATGTTTGCCGCATATTCCCTTCAAATGTCTTCCTTCCAAACCCTTATTCAGATGAGTATTTATATTTCAACTACCGTGGGTGCCCAGTGAGTCCAGTACGGCCTGCATGTTGAAGAGGAACTCTGTCCTTCACACTGGGTGCGGGCCCTGCATGCTGGGCAGGGCACTGCCTCGGCGGCCCAGCCTCTGCCTGTGTTGAGATGACAGGAGGGTGACAGAGGCCTCAGGGAGTCCTGATTTATACTGTTGCACTTAGCACAGCGCCCTAGTGGCTCCGATCATCCACTGAGATTAGTCTGTTCCAATATAGGGATAATTATCAAAGTGAATCTGTTTGTTTTTGTTTCTTGGTGAAAAATTGTTGATGATAGAGCCTGGAGTTCATGAAGTAGAAAACAAAGCTCTGGCCATGTGCAGTGGCTCATGCCTGTAATCTCAGAACTCTGGGAGGCCAAAGCAGGATTGCTTGAGGCCAGGAGTTTGAGACCAGCCTAGGCAACATAGTGAGACCCTCCTTCTACAAAAAATTTAAAAATTAGCCAGGCATGGTGGTGCATGCCTATAGTCCTAGCTACTCAGGAAGCTGAGGGGGGTAGGATCACTTGAGCCCAGCAATTTGAGGCTGCAGTGAGCTATGATCATACAACTGCACTTCAGCCTGAGCGACAGAGCAAGACCGTGTCTCTTAAAAAATAAATAAATGAATGACTGAACGCAAGTAAATGAAGCTCTACACTCTGACAGTGACTTTAACATAGTTGCTGGCACTAGAGAGAGGCAGATAGGGATGTGACTTACGAGGACAGGAACCTGTCCTGTCCTCACTGTCTGCATGTGTCGGTGTCTGTGGCCTGCTGTCTTGACTTAGATTGCATCTTTGCTGAATCAGTGCTGCTCAGTGTTGCACCGAAAATGATTAGAGGAGGATTTACAAAATTTTACTGATACTCTACATTTTGTTTCTAAAGTATTAAATACAAGTTCTTTACTCTAAAAAGCAAGTCAGTATGTTTTCTCATTACAAGTATTTTTTATTTAAGACATTTATCTCTAATCTCAACAATGGAGAAAAGTATTTCCAGTTCAAAAACCTAATAACCATTTCTCTAAGTTAATAGTGATTAACCTATTTACAAGCTTTTCCTCTTATTAATGCTCATTAATGAAAACTCTGTTTTCCTACACAGAGAGAGCCAGCTGAAGAGGCCTTGAAGAGCAACAACATGAACCTTGATCAGGCCATGAGTAAGTCTTATGACACACTTAAACTATCCTTTTTTTTAAAGATACCCATTTGTGAAATTTTACTTTCCAGAAGCATTTTCTTATAGTCGTGGGTTAATGGTTGAGTATGTACCAGGTAGGGTAGACAGGACTAGGCCGCAGGGAAGGAGCAGCCACTTGACTGCACTAATCACAGGGTGAGTCTCTTGGGACTAGTGGGCTTTGGAGACAAATGGCCAGTGCCATATTTAGAGCATGTTTCTTTTTTCCAGTACTTCAACAAATACATGGATTTTTTTTTCCATCCATTTTGAAGGGAGGTAACAGTAATAGCCTTGGAGAGAGACACTGGGGTCACACGCCAAACTTCATTTGATACTAACTGAGCACGTTCCTCATGCCTGGTCCCAGAGTGGGCTCTCGTGGGGTCAGCAGAAGCTTCGCCTTGCTGACTGAGCACTGACTGTTGTTGAGAGATGAGATTTACTGTCAAGAAACAAGCAGCCCTAGTTCTGGAGCTGCTTTAAATTAATAATTATGTTAAATATTTATATTTAAATGCAGTCAATTCTTATTATTCTTGGTAGTTATGTTCTATGAAGTCACTCCAAACACTGAACTAACAAATACCAAACCAGTGCTCCTTGGGGATGTACAGGTTTCGGTTCCTTTGAGCCTCTGGCCACAGCATTCTTATCAGTCGAACAGTACGTAACCTTGTTTTATGTGTATTTCTGTTTCAAGACACCTTACTGTATATTTCTCAAAAAAAAAACTATATGCCATATTTCTTTATAATAAAACATTACCCAAGAAGAGTTTAATGTTTTTCTGACCTAGAGAATGTGACCGTAAATTCCTTTGGCTTCCAGACTCATAACAGTGCCATCCACTGCATTTTTGTCCATCCGTCCAGCCTCTTTTACATAGTTTTATCACACACTACAGATGTTACTCCAGCACTTTCCAAGCAGCATCAATACGGGTCAGTGAATTTCCTCTCCCTTTTTCTGGTTATACTATATCATTGATTCATTAATGTTGGACTCACAGCCACAAGTGCTTTAACTCCTGCCTGGAGGAAACTTACCCAGCACGCGTGTTTTCTCCGTAAGGCACAGCACGGCCTTGTTGGGCTTAGAAACACCAGACAGCACTTCAGCGCTACACTAGGGACCATCTTAAACACTGAAATCAACAGAGAAGCAGAAAAGTATGAAAAATGTGGCACTAACTATATCACCAAAAAGATACTTCTTTACAATGTGAGATCAAAACAAGACCTGAGCTGGGAATAGGACCCAAATTTTTTGATAATCTACACATGTCCACAAATAACCACAAAAGTGCCGCGATTATTGATTTTGAGGTTACAAATAAATTTTAGCAAAAAGGTGACTTCACAAGTACAGAATCCGTGAATAATGAGGATAGACTGTATAATCACGTGCAAGTGCCAAAAGGTATGGTGCAGACTGCCAAGGCAGGCAGAATCAGAATGAGCTGGAAGAAGTGAATTCTAACTTCTAATTGTTGAATAGTACAAAGTTAAAGTGGGCTAAACAAATACTAGTCACTAAGCCAAAAGAGCCACGAGGACAGAAACTGTCTGTTCTGCACAGTATCGCATCCCTCAGTATTGTATCTGGAAGAGGCCTTGCAATAACCCGGACTCAGCAAGTGGAAAGAGGCAGCCCTGCTCTCGTAGACACATAGTCAGGGAAGGCCTCTGAGACAGGGGCAGTGGTGGCCTGGTGACTGGAGTGGAGAGGGACAGAGGGCAGACAGGGCCAGATCACAGACATGTGGGAGCAGGAGAGCGGGTGCCATGGAGGAGCCAGCTGTCAGGGTTTGGCCATAGTGAAGCCAAGTGCTCTCTCTGTCCCCTTGGCTCCCCGTTTCCTAAGGGGTGGCGGGGGGCGCACCCCTCCCTGAGGCTTTAGCTGGTGCCTATCTTGTGCTCGGCACTCATGACTAATGCGCACTGGCGTTCTGTTTTCAGCATTGCTTCTGTTTGTTGTGCTCCAGGCGCTCTGCTGGAAAAGAAGGTGGACGTGGACAAGCGTGGCCTGGGAGCGACAGACTACAATGGAATGGTCACCAAACCCCTCGGCTGCCGCCCACCGATCTCCAAAGAGTCTTCCATGGACCGCCCCACCTTTCTTGACAAGGTATCAATCTAAGTGGCTCTTCATTTGCTTTTTTAACAAGAGTGCTTTTCATTTTAACTGTGTTATTACTGTAAACTAGATTAAAAACTTGCTAGACTGTAATACTTAAGTGACTTTAATCCTTTTTTTCCTAATATCTACAAATGTTTAACCCAAAAGAGGAAATGTTGTATTTCATATAATGTTGCTAGGAATGAAAAAGGCTGGAATTGAAAACTAATTTTAATTTTTATTGTGTGAACTTGGCTGGATGTCTGTTTCAATTTGTCCAATGGACAAGGGTCATCAGATTTCTGTTACTCTCTCATCTTCAAAACATAGTTCTTCCATTTGGAAATAATGTGTTACATGTTTAATCTCAGAAAAATGGATTAGAAGTGGTGGAGGCCAGGTGTGGTAGCTCATACCTGTAGTCCTAGTGCTTTGGGAGGCCAAGGTGGGAGGATCACTTGAGCCCAGGAGTTCTAGACCAGCCTGGGCAACATAGCAAGACCCCATTTCTAATGAAAGCAAAACAGAAACAAATGATTATGTGAAGTGGGAAATGTGAAAAATAAAAATAAGAAATAAAATAAAGAAGTGGAGCTTGTGCACCTGTGTCTGGCTGGCCCTTGCTGATGGCCACCTGCCTGACCACCACAGGTATCTGCAGGAAACTCCCTGGATGTCTAACAAGTCCAGTCACTGCACGGTCCTGATTACTATCATCTGTTAATGTCCCTGCTCCAGATCGGTGTGACTACAAAGAGGGGAAAAGTGTCATTTTAAATTCAATCAAAATGTTGAACTTTGAAAATAAAATTGAAGCATGGACAAGTTAAGGAAAAAAAAAAAGAAGAACAGGCTCACGGGTGAGGAGTCTCAGTGTCACGAGGGCCCTTGCATTGGCTCCCAAACCAAGGCCTCCACCACAGCTGTGCTCCAGCATGCTGTGGCTGCAGATGGGCCTGAAGTGAGGCCCCCGCCCTCTCCTGTCCCTCCTCGGTGTGGGCAGGATTACAGGGTGTCCCATGAAATTCCAGTGTAACACAGCATCCTGTGTTTTTATTTGCTAACTCTGTCGGCCCTAAGTGTGGGACCCTAGCCTATTTTCTTATCTTTAAAATGTGGGGTAATACCTCAGGCTGGTCATGACGTTATTTGAGATAAATTTGCAAAAGTTCTGGCACATAGTGTGACCCTCAATAAATGTAAAAAATAAAAATTAATAAGATTCTATTATAACTTACCTAACTCTTATTAGGTTAAACCATATGAAACTGCTATGTTTGTAGGTCAGAAACAGTTGAATGCCAGCAGAATTCAACCTAATGTATACCTAGAGCCTTGGTAATAACTTCTCAGAAAGAACATGTTTATTTGAAAATGGTTGTGAAGTGTTTCCAAATTAGACTTTTGTCATTGTTTTTGTCCTTTTCTCCCTACTCCTATCCAAGGCAGGGCCAATAGTGTATGAGAATATTAGCAGTTAACGTATGTGTTTGTAAAATAATTTTTTAAATGAAAACAGCATCTTAATCCTATTTCTCTTTTTCTTTTTCCCTCTTCTTTTTGCCCATGTTCTCCATTCCCTTTTTATCCACGCTTTTTTGATCTTTGAATTCTTTGTTCATCCATACCTTTTTCTATTTCCTTGGGAAACTGTTTGGTGCTTTGTCGCTGACGGACACTGCACACAGCTCACCCTCTCTTTCTCCAATCAGGATGGCGGCCTCGTGGAAGAGCCCACGACTTCACCGTTTTTGCCTTCCCCAAGCCTGAAGCTCCCCCTTTCAAACAGTGCACTCCCCAATCAGGCCCTGGGTGGGATTGCCTCAGGGCTGGGCATGCAAAACTTGAATTCTTCTAGACAGGTAAGGCTGTTGTCAGAGAGCAGAATGTGGTCTTTGTTTTACTTGCCTTTTAAAAAATGTGTTTGAGACATAAACTTTCTTATTTTTAGTTTATACCTCTATTTTAAAATACAACCAAACATGTAAAGGTAGTTGAAGTACTGTAAGGATTTGGTGGAGTTGAGAGTTGAACAAGTTTAAAATTTAACCATGCAATAGGAAATGCTCAAAGTGATATTTATTTTTACTTTTACCTAAAATACATTTGAGTTCTCAGCACCCTTAGAACTACCTTACTGCTAGTTGAAATGATAATGTATTGCAGAGTGGTCTTCAGTGCCAGATCCATCCAAAGAGCTAGGTAGTGCTTGTCTTCTTTCTCCTGGCAATCAAAACATTAAATACACTTTGTTTTTTAGACAGAATCTCACTCTGTTGCCCAGGCTGGAGTGCAGTGACATCATCATGGCTCACTATAACCTCAAACTCCTGGGCTCAAGGGCTGCCTCCACCTCAGCCTCCCAAGCGGCTGGGATTACTGGCATGTACCACCATACCTGGCTGGGATTTTTTGTTTTGGTTTTTTGGTATTCTTATTGTTGTTGCTGTTTTGGGATTTTTGGTAGAGATGGGGTCTCACTATGTTGCTCAGGCTTAAATACATTGATCTGCAAGAAAACATCACATTCCCCCTTTTTCCCAGAAATAGGGGTGACATCTCTTGCAAGGTGGTTTTCAGTGACACTGACATTCTTTTCCCTACCTTTAACACTCTTTAGGGAAAGGCGAAAATCACCGTGTTAGACGTTACTTAAAAAAGGACTTGATGGCTGGGCTCAGTGGTTCACACCTATAATCCTAGCACTTTGGGAGACTGAGGTAGGAGGATCGTTTGAGACCTGAGCAACATAGCAGAATCCTGTCTCTACAAAAAAATTGAAAAATCAGCCAGGCGTGTAGTTCCAGCTACTGGAGAGGCTGAGGCAAGAGAATTGCTTGAGCCCAGGAGTTTGAGGTTGCAGTGAGCTATGATGATGCCACGGCACTCTAGCCTGCATGACAGAGCAGGACTAAGTCTCAAAAGGGAAAAAAAAAGGCCCTGAGAGTTTTGTTTGCTGCTCTGGCTCACGTCTCCCCACAGGTTCCCTAATATGAAGTGATGCACAAAAAGGCTTTTCCCATCTGTGGAACACCCCTTCTCACTGATTTTCTTAGGGTAGAGGTTGACACACACATGCCTTTGAGACTTCTCTGTAACTAGGCACTGTGATATTTGGGGCAGCGGAACAGCCCCATGTTGCCTGTGTCCCGATGTCATTGTCCACTTAGCAGCTCCCAGCTGGCACGATCCCAGTGATCTGGCATTGGTGGGAAATCTGCATCTCTGTTGTTCTGCCAGCTGCAAGCCAGCAGCCCAGCGGGGCATCTTTGCCCAGTGCCTTGCAGGTAGCTCTTCCTGAGAGAAGCTGTAGGTTGTCCTACTTCACCCATTTGTTAGGTGACTCATTCCATAGAGTGGAAAAAGCATCTAAAGCAGGAGTCTCAAACTTTTTAAATAGGGGGCCAGTTCACTGTCCCTCAGACTGTTGGAGGGCCAGACTATAGTTTAAAAAAAGCTATGAACAAATTCCTACGCACGCTGCACATATCTTATTTTGAAGGAAAAAAACAAACAGGCAAAAACATCCACATGTGGCCCACGGGCCGTAGTTTGAGGACACCTGATCTAAAGTATATTGATTGTATTTATCACAAAGTTAACTACCGAATTCAATTTTAAGGTTAGATGAAATAATAGCTATATTTCCTATTTGAAACTTTTGCTATCCTCTCAGGTTAGTAAATCCCACACAGTATTATTCTTTAACTCTTATCACAGATATCCTTTTGGAAATGCATATTATTCAAATATGAAGCCTATATTCATGTTGCTATTGTTTGAAACACTGTATTATAGTTTCTTTGAATGGGATAGCCTTGTTTGGGGATACTTTAAAATTGGCACTCTCATGTGCCTTCTGTAATTTAAAAACATAGGCAAGTTTCACGGGCTGATTTTCCATCATCTGTAACCAATATAGACAACATTCATTAAAAATTGCCTTGGGGGCCTAGCGAAGCACCTCCCACCTGTAATCTCAGCAGTTTAGGAGGCCTAGGCAGGAGGATTGCTTGAGGCCAGCCTGGGCAACATAGCAAGACCTTGTCTCTACAAAAAATTTTTAAAATTAGCCAAGTGTGGTGTTGCACATCTATAGTCCTAACTACTTGGGAGACTAAGGCAGGAAGATCACCTGAACCCAGGAGTTTGAGGCTGCTGTGAGCTGTGATCGCGCCTCTGCACTACAGTCTGGGTGACAGAGCAAGACTCTGTACCAAAAAAAAACAGATTCCCCTCAGTGTAACTTGACAATGGTAGGAAGCAAAAACAATTCTGCATTCATTGATAGGAATACAATCATTACACCTCACCTCCCAACAGTGTCACTCTAGCGCCAGCCTTGGTAACGAGTCTGATTCAATCTCCTGCAGATACCGAGTGGCAATCTGGGTGTGTTTGGCAATAGCGGAGCAGCGCAAGCCAGGACCATGCAACCACCGCCGCAGCCACCAGTGCAGCCTCTTAACTCCTCCCAGCCCAGTCTCCGTGCTCAAGTGCCTCAGTTTCTATCCCCTCAGGTCAGACCCATGTCCAAGCCCTGCTGAGCAAGGAGAGGCAGGTGTAGGTGTTGGGTGGGTTCTTTTGCAAATCACCGTTTTAAAGTGAGAACCAAATTAACACACATCTAAGAGGAAGTCTTCCTGTTCTTAACCTATAAAGCAATTTTAGCTTATAAAGTAGTAGTAGCAAACTGATTCTCCTGCTCCAGGAGACATTTCCAGAGCTTGTTCCTTAGAGGGCCTCAAGTCACCCAAACCTGGTCAGAAGCAATATTGAGAAGGGAAATGATGTGCCCAACACACTACCAAGAAAGCAAAAGCTGTGCGAAGTGCCCGCCATGTTCTAGCATTCTTCTGGCAGAGAAACTTACTTTCTTCTCCAAGAGACCTCTGTTGCCGAGAAGATATTTGAGATTTCTATTTTCAACCTATTTCAAAAGAGAACATGCTAATCCATTAGTCTTCTATTATTTGTAAAATTTAATGTAAGTTTCAGTTTAGTTTATGGGAATATGGTGTCTTAGTCCATTCAGGCTGCTATAAAAATACCTTAGACTGGGTGATTTAGAGACAGCATGAATTTATTGCTCACAGTTCTGGAGGCTGGGAAGTCCAAGACAAGGCACCAGAAGATTCAGTGTCTAAGGGCCTGTTCCTCTTAGATGATGACTTTTATGCATCCTCACATAGGCGAACAAGCTTCCTTGGGCCTCTCTTGTTAGCCACTAATCCCATTGATGGAGGCTCCCAATCACCTCCCAAAGGCCCTACTCTCAATACCACCACATTGGGGTTAGGTTTCAACGTGGCAGTCTGGGGAGGACACACTGTGGACTGTGCCATAGCGATAGAAAGTAGTGTTGGCATACGGAAACAAGCGAGACATATCAGGGCATTCACGGGGAGTAATTTTCACCCAAGAATTGTTTGAACCTGGGTTTGTGCACTGAGTTGAGATGGCTGGAACCTGGTAAATTATAGTTAAATGCATTAGTGAGGGTACAGGATAAGCCACTATAACAGAGAGGCCTCAAAAAACAATAGCTTAAACAAGGTGGATGTTCATCTCTCACACAGTGGTGTAGACAGCAGCAGCTCAGGGCTGGTGTGGCAGCTCTGCCCCAGCCACTTCTCAACAACAGGGAGGGAGGTGGGAGGGGGTCTGGGCAGCACCTTTGTGCAGGTGGCCTAGAAGCTGCACAGACCACTCCAGTCGAATCCCACTGTCCACACCCAGTGCCAGGTGTATGGCACAGCCATACTCAATGTAAGAGGCAGTGGCAGAAGGAGCAGTCAGCAGTCTTCCCCTAACCAAGCAAACCAGCATGTCCCAAACGTCAGTCACCTGTATGCCATCTCACTATTTTTTCCATATCTCTATATTGCCTGTACTATTACATAATTTTTTCCTTAAGTTGACTTGCCTTTTTAATTTAAATTTATTTTTAAAGGAAACCTTATATATTTACCATAATTAGAAAAATCAACATTTTTGTAGTACACATTGGACAACTATTAAAGCAAAAAATGCTCGACCATGTTCTGCCTAAAATCTTCTTGCAGTCCTGCCCTATAAAGGAACACATCACACCAAGGAAAACATTGCAATAGCCAGTGCCAGGCCCTGACTGATTCAGGGCAGTGCATTCAGTTGAAGAGATGCCCTGAGTGGAAGGCAGTCTACAGTCAGGGTCAGGTCTGGCAGAGAGCCGCTGGAAGGCTGGGGGCAGTCGTGCCTCCCAGGGACATTGTCTGCCCCCAAGTTCCTGAGCACATACCCTTGAGAAGGGCTCACTAGAACCTCTTGTGGGGCGGCAGCTGCTGCAGGGCCTGGTCTGAGTAGCCTGTGTGAGAAGCGTGCACCTGCCTCATGTGAGGACTCCTTCCCTGGGACCACCTTCGTGGTCTTCAGCCCTTAAAGCACTCCAGGCCACGGGAGGAGCCCCAAGGATTTTCACCTTGGCAGAATAGGAAATCAACCGCTAATAGGAATGACCTAGAACCTTAGAAAGTTAATTTATAACCAAGATATTTGCAAGAAGTCTCTTTGAAGACCAACCTACCTGCCTTCCTTCCTTCCTTCCTTCTTTCCTTCTTTTCTTCCTTTCTTATTCTTCACATGTTTACTACTAATATTAAAATGTTCATAAATATTTTAGTGGCCTTTGACATTCACCATGAGACAAATATAATTGTTATTTAATCAGTTTTGAATCTTGAAAACCTACACAGACAAGTAAGTATTTTAATAGAAATACAGTGGCTAACAGTATATTTTCTATTAAACAGGTTCAAGCACAGCTTTTGCAGTTTGCAGCAAAAAACATTGGTCTCAACCCTGCACTATTAACCTCGCCAATTAATCCTCAGCATATGACGATGTTGAACCAGCTCTATCAGCTGCAGCTGGTGAGTGGACAGATCCATCTGCATTACAGAGCAAAGGATGGGGCGTTCTCTCTTGCGTTCGTGTAGGTATGCCAGCACAGACGTGGCACTGGTAAAAGTGGTCACACGTCGGGGTATGTCATTGAGACTTTCGTGAAGTTTTTAAACTGTTCATGAACTTTTTCACGTGAGTGTTTTTACTATTGTTGTAAATTTTTTGGCCTCTTTATGTTTAGAAAGTCTACCAGATCTTATAATTAGGTATGTCTTTTTTTTTTTTTTTTTTTAAATAGAAGTGGGATCTCACTCTGTTCCCCAGTCTGGCCTCAAACTCCTGGGCTTCAGTAATCCTCCTACCTCAGCCTCGTGAGTGTAACAGACATGCTTTTCCTCTGTGCTCTCAACCAGAGTTTCTAATCTGCCTCACAGAACACAGAAATCATTTGAGTGACTATTTTCTCAATTCCTCCAAGGATGGTATCCACAAATACCATTCTAGAAGCACAGGAGAGAAATTACTTCTTTACATATAGTAGATGCCTTAGCGCATTAGAACTCAATTCTCTTACAGAACTCCAGTTGAGAATGGCTGGTGTGACCTAATAACACTGGAAAGTTTTATAACTTAATATATCTTGAATTTTTTATTTTCAAACAGTCTTGCTGGCTTTACTATAAAACGCCATGTGTTTATATCCCTAGATGCATACTGAACTTATATACACTAAATGACCAAGTGTATTAATTCATTTTTTAATGCAAATGGGCACCTGATTTATTTAGAATGACCAGGAATCATGAAGGAAGCAAAAAAAAGTTGGGGGGGGGGGTTGTCCAGCAGACAGAACCATTGCTGTGAACGAAACCTTTGTTTATAGGAGAATCCTCCCCCTTTACTTTGTATTAGGCCCAACAAGTTTCAGGTCTGGTTTTTCTGGAAACAGCAGGGGAGGATGGGAAGATGGAAGGAAGGAAGTATCCTGGAGACACATGTTGTGTGTCCTCACTTTAAGAGAGGACAGAGAGCTCTAGATGTGAGGTCAGGACCGTGGCTTGACCCTCAGAGCCGTTTCTTTATCCGTCAGAAGAGAAGTATGTCCCCCACGGTGTGGTGGTGAGGCCTCACTGTGGCCGGGTGGTGCACCTGTGACATCAGGCAACAGTTGGAGACTGACCTCGGAGAAGGGAAGGAGACAGCTCTGGAGATAGGCACACATTAGCTTAGAACTGTCACTATAGAGGAACGCCACTCTCTGCCCCTCGATGACGTTGCTGTGTTCTGGCATGGCGCAGAGCTGAGTCCCGTACTGATGTGCTAGAGTTCAGTCGTGCAGTAAGTTTTCATTGCCCATGGTGTGAAGGCCGTCAAGAAAATCTTGATTCTCTTCTGTTAACTAAGTGGATTGAAAAAAAGAAAAGAAAATCTTGAATTTCATGTTTAGTGTATTCTGCTTTTAAAACAATGTTTAGTGTTCTTAAATTTTTTTTACTGAAAAATTGGAAAAATAAGAAAAACTAGAAAAACTTCCTAAGATTAAGTTTTAGGGCCTGTCAGGATTCACTGAAGTGAAGTATTTTATTCCTCTGTAAATTATAGATTAATGAGGTTGTTCTAATAGTACAATCTCTTACTTTTAATTGGATTCTATTTTAATAAGTCCTTTTGCCAAGAATATCACCAAAAATCCTTGTAAGAAAACATTTATTATATTTAACCAACATTTTCAACCAAATGATCCAACAGCCTGTTACCAGTATTCTGCCACATTGTCTGGGCCATTCTGAACTTTTAGTCTTTATCGTTATAAGAATAAATATTTTTACTTTTTTTTTTTTTTCATTTTTAGTTTATGTGACTAGAACAGAGAATTTTGCTCTCTTCATTAACTGAAAAATATTTGCACAGACCTCATTACCAACACTAAGCAGGGGTATTGACTAAAAATGTATGTTTTTAAAAAGTTTTAGGGCTGGGCATGGTGGCTCACGCCTGTAATCCCAGCACTCTGGGAGGCCGAGGCGGGAAGATCACTTGAGGTCAGGAGTTGGAGACCAGCCTGAGCAAGGGCAAGACCCCATCTCTACTAAAAATAGAAATATTAGCCGGGTGTAGGGGACATGCCTGTAGTCCCAGCTGTTTGGGAGTCTAAGGCAGGAGGATCACTTGAGCCCAGGAGTTTGAGGTTGCTGTGAGATATGATGACACCACTGCACTGCAGCTGGGGTGACAGAGCAAGACTCTGTCTCAAAAAAAAGAAAGTTTTAGGAAGATACTTATCTTTGAAAAACGCTTTGTGCCTCCCTTCCACAATATGCTTAAACAGCAGTATGGTTAGGAGACCAAGAATCACGGCCAATTTCCCTTTTTTTATTTTTTAACTAATGTCAGGAAGTTCAACTATTTAATGATGGCTTTCTTATAATATTTCAACTCTTTTCTTTCCGTCAACAGGCATACCAACGTTTACAAATCCAGCAGCAGATGTTACAGGCCCAGCGTAATGTTTCCGGACCCATGAGACAACAGGAGCAGCAAGTACGTTTTGCCCAGGTTGATTTTTGTCACTAGCTATAATTTTTCCTGATAGAAGAGATGCCAATTGATGAGCTATTAGAATGTCATTGATTTTTCTCTAGCCAAGCCTCCCCTTTAAAAAGTCCTGGGATCAGCTAGGTGTGGGAGGAGGTTGGCCCGGCCACGGTGGCCTCAGCGTAGACACCGTGTAAAGCGCACTTGGCCCCAAGACAAGGTGTGAGCATCATGTCCCACCCACCTGGCTGAAGTGCACTTGTGTCTCTGCCTGCCAGGTTGCGCGCACAATCACTAATCTGCAGCAGCAGATCCAGCAGCACCAGCGCCAGCTGGCCCAGGCCCTGCTCGTGAAGCAGCCGCCACCACCGCCACCACCGCCGCACCTGTCTCTGCACCCCTCTGCAGGCAAATCGGCCATGGATAGCTTCCCCCCTCACCCCCAGGCTCCCGGCCTACCTGACCTGCAGACCAAAGAGCAGCAGTCTTCACCCAACACCTTTGCTCCTTACCCTCTCGGTGAGTCTCCCATGGCCTTAAACAGCCACACCAGGTGAAGGAGGTGCCTGGAGTCCACGTGGGGTGGCCAAGACTGCACTTCAGTGTCAGAGTGACTGGCCAGTACAGAGACAGCATGTTGGATGTGCAGCCCCAGACAAAATCAGAGAAGGGGCGTCTCAAGGCTTCTTAATAATGGAGCAACACCAACTGCCTTTGGCAGAGCAAGAGTTTTGCTACCACCATAATGCTTTCGATACAAATCTTTTAAAATAGAACCAGTGAAAATCCCTAAAGTCTCATTTCCGTTGTCAAATCTACAGTTTGCTCCATTCCTGATTTACTCTGTAGTGTCCTTTACCAGCCACTGGCCTCCAGCCTAAACTGCAGAGAAGAGTTAATAATGGTTTTCCAGTAAAAGTATTCAGATTTACATAAATCAAGCACATCTTAAAAAGCACTTGTTATTCATAGAACTCCTGTAGTATAGAATGTGATTTGTATAATCAACCAAATCAACACATGTGCATCGAACATCTAACTTGTAGGAGCACGCTCAGCACATAAAGCTCGAAGGTCAGTAGAAGGCATGGTCCCCAGCCTCCAGGTCAGGCTAGCCAGGAGAGGTACAGGTTACATAACTGGAGACAGTATGGAAGAAATGTCCTCAGGGGTATAGTTCAGTATGCTGATTGTGCACAGACTGATTGCTATTAAAATCCAGAAGCTGGTGAAAGCACGTCGGGCTTGTGTCGTGTCTGCTGCTGCAGACACAAGACAAGGGAGTCTCTAAATACATCTCTGCAATGCATCTGAAGGGGCATAGGCTACTTGAGTGATAGAAGTGTTTCCATAATACAACTAAATGTCTCTGCAAAGAGTGACGCATTCTGATCATACAAGCACTTTCTACTTGGCATATAATAAACCTGGTACGTCTTCAATATGAAACGGGTAAACACTAAACTCAATTATCGGCTGGGCACGGTGGCTCACGCCTGTAATCCTAGCACTCTGGGAGGCCGAGGCGGGCAGATCATTCAAGGTCAGGAGTTCGAAACCAGCCTGAGCAAGAGCGAGACCCCCTCTCTACTAAAAATAGAAATTAATTGGCCAACTAAAAACAT
>CAUYPO010120174.1:0-19776 GCA_963574435.1 Cheirogaleus major
GATCCTCCTGCCTCAGCCTCCCGAGTAGCTGGGACTACAGGCATGCGCCACCATGCCCGGCTAATTTTTTCTGTATATATTTTTAGTTGGTCAATTAATTTCTTTCTATTTTTTTTTTTTTTTAGTAGAGTCAGGGTCTTGATCAGGCTGGTTTCAAACTCCTGACCTTGAGCGATCCGCCCACCTCGGCCTCCCAGAGTGCTAGGATTACAGGCCGCTCTGGAATGTTTAAAGCAGCACAATTCACAATTGCAAAATGTGGAAACAATCCAAGTACCCATCAATATGTGAGTGGATTAATAAAATGGGGTATATGTATTCCACAGAGCACTACTCAGCCATAAAAAAAAATGGTGATCTAGTATCTTTTGTAACAACCTGGCTGGAACTGGAGACCATTCTTAGGGAAGTATCGCAATAATGGAAAAACAAACACCACATGTACTCAATACTAGTTGGAAGTAATTGATCAAGATTATATTTTAAATTTTTATTTTTTAATTTTTTAAATTTTTTCTCTTTTTTAATTAATTAATTTTTATTTTAAATTTCAGAAAATTACAGGATACAAATACTTTGGTTCCATATATTACATTTGCATCACCCGAGTCAGAGCTACAAGTGTGTCCATTCTCCAGAAAGTGCAGACTGTACCCATTAAGTGTGGATTTACCCATCCCCTCTTCCCCTCTCCCACCTGCCTAACACCCGATGAATGTTACTTCCATATGTGCACTTAAGTGTTGATGAATTAGTGCCAATTTAATGGTGAGCACGTGCAGTGCTTGTTTTTCTATTCTTGTTTTTCCACTTCTGTAATGCAGTTCTAATAAGAAATGAAGCCTTGCCTGAGTCCAAAGCCTCAGAGGAGGAGAGACTATAAGGCTAAGTGTGGAGGAGGTGTTTTTGCTCAGACCATGCTTGCAGTTGAGAGCCTCTTACGAGGTCACAGTCTCTGACGCTTACCTTGACCACACTTCCTCATTGTAGGTTTGGTGGGCTTTCTACCTGCTGTTGGCTTTAGCGAGGTGAAGTGGGCACCAAGGAGGAGGTGATAGGGAAGCAGGAGCTGGGACACCTGCCACCTCTCCTGCCTGACTTCAAAAGCCTCACAGTAGGGGCTGTGAAGGGTCTGATTTTTTCCTCTTTAATATCTTTGCTCATGATATTTGCCCTGCCTTTGTGCCCTTTCCTTTAAAATTTCTCTGTCACACTCATCCTCAGCCTTTAGGGGATGGTTTCTCAAACCTCTTCTGCACCAGTCTTCCCTCTGTCTGCTCTACATGTCACTGTAGTTATTTGCACGATGGCTCCTCACCCCTATCCATCTCCCACTCCTTCACGGTGGAGGCCATGCCTTTCTCCAAGTCCGCCACCTCCTGACCTAGTCCCTAACAATCCCTGAACATCCAGGCGATTACAGTTTGCTCAGCTCTTTTTTCTGAAGACCAGGGGTCCTCAAACTTTTTAAACAGGGGGCCAGTTCACTGTCCCTCAGACCGTTGGAGGGCCGGACTATAGTTTAAAAAAAACCTATGAAAAAATTCCTATGCACCCTGCACATATCTTATTTTGAAGTAAAAAAACAAACGGGCAAAAACACCCGCTTGTGGCCCACGGGCCGTAGTTTGAGGACACCTGCTGAAGACAATAAGAGAATGAATTGTCAGGAAACGTTTCAAAGCCCTTTCCCCAAGCCCCAGAGGTGTTTGGATCAAATAGTGGAAAAGCTCACAGGTTGTGATAAGCACTGATTTGATCACTTGTGACAGGCAGCTCGTCTTCAATACCCACTGGATGCACCCAAGCTGTTATCAGCTCCTCTTTGAGGGGTGTCTGAACGTCTCTGTGTCGATCCAGAGCCTTACTGTCTGTGAGGGAATCTTGTCTGAAACACTGACTCTTTGCAGAGGTGTCTGTTACCTCTCAATTCGCAGGGATCTGGTTGTTGTCCATGGTCACCCTACCTTTGTCTGAACCTAAAATATAGACAACCACCCTTAGACCTGAGTGCTAAACTTCCTGTGGCTGTGGGCAAGCAGCATGGCATGTCTGGCTCCTTTTTTGAGGTACAGGTCTTGTCTCCACTTTCCATTTCTTGTGGCTTCCTACTGCCTCTTCCATCCCCAGATGACGGCATCCCTGCACTCCGAATAATCCCTCCACTAGGGCCAAGCTGAGAAACTCTCAGCACCTTACACACAGAAGGTGCTCCAGCAGTTTATGAAACAGAGTTGACTTGAACACTGTGTCAGTGGGAAGAATTTATTGTTTTGTTCAGGGAAAGTGATCTGACTGGTTGTATAATTATCAATAGCCTGTCCTTCAATGTGATACAAAGAGTTCGAAGAGAAATCCTTTGACTTTGCAGGATGCAATGAGGTCATCTAGTTTATTACCAAAATGAATACATCTGCCTCTCCCTTAAGGAAATAGTTATTTGACTGGCCCTTGATTTCCCTGGGGTGGAAATGAAGATCAAATCACCTGGTCTTCAAGTAGTTACCATCTGTGCATTTCCTCACTCTCACTATATTCCGTGTGACACCGAAGTCAACTCCCATGATGTGGTTTTTAATCTAGAGCATACAAGTGCTAGATTCCAGACAATGAATAAACCCCAAAGCTTCTTCCAAAGAAAGTGACTTCTAGTTCTGCGCTACTGCCAACATAGGACTCTAATGGTGACAGCCTGTCAGTCTGTTGTCTTTAAAGTACCCATCTTGGCCAGCCTGGCCTCTAGGGCCAGTCTGAGTAGCTGGGCAGGTGGAATGGAAACACAGAGGATTTATAACAGCATCATAGTGCTGGAAGAAACCTGAGATGTAAACTAATTGAGGGCTTTTTCAAATAATCTTTTTAAAAGTAGTACCCATTGTATAAATGAAATATGGGGTGAATATCCCTTATTTAAAATGCTTGGGACCAGAATCGTTGCAGAGTTTGGATTCTTTTGGATTTTGGAATATTTGCATATACATAATGAGATATCTTGGGGTTGGGACTAAATACAAAATTCATTTATGTTTCATATACACCTTATACACATAGCCTGAAGGTAATTTTGTACAAAATTTTTAGTAATTTTGTGCATGGAACAAAGTTTGTGCACATTAAACCATCAGAAAGCAAAAGTTTCATGTGTGGAATTTTCCACTAATGGCATCATGTTGGTGTTCAAAAAGTTTCAGAGTTTGGAGCATTTCTGATTTTTGATGTTTGGATTAGGGATGTTCAGTCTCTATTTAGCAGAAAAGAATACAGAGAATGGACCTGTAAAGAGATGCTCTATTTAAATATCCATCTCCCTTCCCCTAAACTGTTTGGTGGCCCTAAAGCCTGTCTGCCAAAACCTAGGGGCCTTTAGACCACTCAGTGAAAAGTCCTGATGTGATCTAACACTCTCATTGTAAATTGCAGGTGTCATTAACGAGTTTCCATCATATACTTGCAAACATGAGAATTACTGTATTATTCTTGGCCCTCAATTCCCAGCCTGTCTGAAGTAGAAGACTCATGTTTTGTTTGTTTGTTTTATTCTTTTTCTTTTAACTGAAACTCAGCCCAGTCCAATGAGGTCAAAGTTTAACGTTCACTATCCATTTTATAATCTCAATATCAAGGCTTTTACCCATCCTTGTACTGTACCCACTTCCCTGGGTCTCTCTTTATTTTTCTGAGTATCTCACCCCCTAGATGTAGAAAGTAAGTGAAGTCCCCTTAGGTGAGTGATGGTCCCCGGAGGGAGACAGGGAGTTGTGTGGCTGGGTTGTAGTCACTTCCTAATACAGTCCTGTCCCCTAGCACTGGAGATGCTGATTAGGGGAGACAATTGCCCATGTTCTCAGTCTTGTTCAGTCTAATTGTTGTGTTAATGAACTCAGCTGATTTGGTGGTCTCAGGGTGTGTGTGTGTGTGTGTGTGTGTGTGAGCATTTGGCTTTACCCAGGGCCTTGGAACAGAAGACCCCAGGTCAAGGGACATCTCCTTGCTTCTAATAGTAGCACCTGCTACCAAACCCTTCTCGAAGCATATCTCATTAGTTGGTCAAGAGGCCACTGAAGAGCCCTGTGCCTCTTTTCTCTTATGGAACTTCAATGCTCACTCATTTGTGGATGAGAATCAGCCAGGCCCTTCCCCACAGCCTCCTGGACCCACCTAGCCATAGTGTGGAGAGCTTGCTACCACCTTCTCCCTAGACATGCAATCCTGAAGGTCTTTCATGCTGAGCATAGTAGGACAGATTACAGTTATTGAAACTCCTGTCTCCATACATCTCTATAAGAGAAGGGAGTATCATCCCTCCAAGGGGGACATGGCTGGAGGAATGAATGTACAGGGAAAGAATATTTAGAGAATAACAAAGTCTTCAAATCTTCTCTCCCCAAGAAGCTGATTTGCTTCTGCCTTACTTATTTATTTATTTTTTCCCAGACAAGGTCTCACTATGTTGCCCAGGCTGGAGTGCAGGGGCTGTTCACAGATATGATCATAGCACTACAAACTCAAACCCCTGGGCTCAAATGAGAGCCTCCTCCCTCAGCCTCCTAAGTAGTTGGGACCACAAGCATGGGCCGACATGCCTAGTTCTATCTTGCTTTTAAAATCATCTCTTTCAACAGAAATAATTCTAGGCAAACAGTAATTCTTCAGGTAATGTTTATTCACTTGACTACTTGGCATGATGCCTTCAACTCAATCTGTTGAGAACTTCTCATGTGTTGAACATTATGTAAGATCCGACTGCCCTGGACAAGGCTTTGAGGTAATACCATTTTGTTAGGCTCATTAGAACCTACACCACCACCCAAATATTGACTCTGAGAACACAAAGATTATCTTCTGTCACTAAAATTATCTATATAAGGTAATATATATTTTCTGGAATCAAAAATCTTGTCCCCCACACTCACTAAATTATTTCAATTATATCCCAAGGGTGCATTCCTTCTCTTGTCCAAATAGACAGTGGATAGTGACTCACTGTGGAAACAATGACAAATACTCTACAGACTGATTTAGATGGGAAGATGCAAACCTCCTTGAAATGACAGAGGCCATAGAAGGAGAAATGTAGACGCAAAGACAAGGGAGTTAAGACTGCAAGGACAAGATGAACCTCCATCTTTGAGGGAAAGGATCATAAGCACCAGGAAACTGCCTTGCTGCAGACAGTTCCACTCACTGCCCTCCAGGAGAGCCCATTGGCCGACAGCAGCCAACCTATTACTCATAAAATGTCCAGTCTGATATGATGCTCACCTCTTCTCCAGAGAACATAGCCAACTTTTAACCTTAACCAACTCTCTTCCCAGGAATAATCAAAGATAAGATCGTCTGAACAAATGGAAGCCCTCATTCCCCAGTCCCATGTGGAAAAGTAAACTTGGTCTTGAATCTCTTCTTTGGAGATGGTAGCACTAAAAGAAAGCTCAAGGCATGCCTCAATACCAACAAACCACACAGAATTTGCCTAAAACGTTCTGCTGAGCAAGGAGATTGGAGGAGGATACCATCAAGCTACATATCAACTAGTTCCATGTCGTAGTTAATCACACTGATGGTATAGAAATCAACCAATGCCATGGGAAAGCACTAATTCAAATGAGTCAATCCAATTAGTACCCAGTGCAGAAATTGCTAAGCCGTAGTACTGGGGGAGGCAGTTCCCCAGTTCCCTGCCCTGCTTCCTGCTTGTCTCTCAACTCCAGGTAACCAAGTCTTTTAGAGCCTTGGTGGGTTAGTGCTCCTTTCCTACCCAGCCCCTCAGGCTGTGAAAAACAGTCCCCCTGAGACCCATCTGGATAGAACCAATAATTAGATTCATCTTCTTTAACTAAATGGAAACTGAGCCATCAGAATTGGACTTATACTTCAGCTGAGTGCGGGGTTGTCAATCACATTGTGCCCTGTGGCAAGGGTGGGACTGTCTGTGTGAAGGCTCCTGAGGAGACAGAGGAAATGATGAAACTACACTGGTCAGATGTCTTCCCAGGCGGTCTGTGTCCATGCCATCTCTAAAGGCTGCAAGCCCTTTCATTGCCATTCTTCTGCCCATCACATTAGACCACATAAAGGAGCAGTTTTCTTCTACCCAATGGGCATGTGAACAAATTGAGATACCCAAAGATGAAATTGATGATTGGCTTTAATCTATTTCCCAAAGCAAGTTGGTGGCAGTACTCCATTCTAGGGAACTTCTTGGGAAAGCCTAAGTCTGTAAAATGGTTGCTGTATGGATCAACTACAAATACACAGTGGAAATTAGCATGGACAAAGCCCCAAGGAATGTAACTCCCCCAGTTTCCTAGCCCCAAGGAAATGAAGTTTTACTCCACCCCTATAAAGTCCAGAAAGTTTAAGTGGCTTAGCCAAAAATCACACTGCTAGTATATGGTAGGAAGTGAAATGGGGAGCATATTTAGTCTTGAACTTCTGCCTCTTGTTAAGCTGTCTTTCTAGCATTTCAGACAAAAGTGGACAGAAAACAATAGTTCTAACATGTATATCTTCCTCTGGGCTATGTGAGAGAACAGGTTGAATGTTTGGCCTGAGAATGAGGAAGTAAAAAGTCAAGATTGGCTGATTGGATCCTATTGCAATTGGCTCCATGAACCAGCACAAAATGACATCCCCCACATATGTGTTCCTTTAGCTTTTTCATGCTTTGGATTTCCAGGCTTTGGATTCCCACTCAATGATCGTGACATTATAATCTTTCTGTTTAACTAACCTTTTGAACTGTCTCCTGGAAACAGAAGACTTTTCGCAGGATAACAACGCCAAGACTCACTGTTCATCACCAACCTGTGACTTCTGAATTAGACCTCCTGCACACATTGCTTTCAACACATCCTGCTCCCATACACAGTGCCACCTTCCTGAACCTCTCATAAAACCCCCCTACCCTCAGTTGGTCAGAGAGATGGATTTGAAGCATTTCTCCCATCTCCCAGGTGACGTCATCTGTAATAAATTACTGTTCTTCCTTGGCAATCCTCATCGTCTCAGTAATCAGCTTTCTGTGTGGTGAGTAATCAGACCTGTGCCAGACCCCCCCTTGTAGGTTCATGAGGTGACTCTTTTCTCTAGAGTGTCAGTGAAATAAGAAGAAGTTAGCAGAATCAGAAGAGAAATATGTTGAAGAAAAGGATAAAATGAGACTATGTCTCAGAATGGCCTCTAAGGAAACAGTGTTAAAGTTGGGTTTTTCAATGGAGTTTTATTCTTCATCTTGGGAATTGACTTAATTAATTATGGAGGCCAAATTCCATGATCTTCTGTCTGTAAGCTGGAGCACCAGGAAAACTGGCCGTGTAATTCAGTCTGAGACTGAAGGCCCAAGAATCAGGGTAGCCAATAGTGTAAATTCTGGTCCAAGTCCAAAGGCCCAAGAACTGGAAGCACCAATGTCCTAGGGCAGGAGGAGATGGATTTCCCAGGTCAAACAGAGACAGTGAATTTGCCCTGCCTCTGGTTTTTTGTTCTATTCTAGCCCTCAAGGGATTAGATGGTGCTCACCCACATAGGTGAAGGTGGATCTTCTTGACTCAATCTACTGATTCAAATGCTAATGTTTTCCAGAAACAGCCTCACAAATACATGCAGAAGTAATGTTTTGCCAGCTAACTAGGTATCTCTTTGCCCAGTCAAGTTGATACATAAAATTAACCATCACAAATAAGAATATTTGTGAAATACATGCGAATATCTCTGAAAAGGCAATAACTTGAGCAAAGGTGAGAAGTAAGCAAAGGATTGAGCCAGGCAGCTTACTCTCAGGGAAGAGATTGGTCTTGGCCAGACTACTAGCAAGTTCAAGTGAGGAGAAAGGGTAAGAGAGGAGTCAGAGGCCATGGGGTCATGGAGATCCTGTGAGATACTGGAGTCATGGAAGGTCTTTGGATTTTATTATGAGTGAGGTGGGTGTCTCTAAGCAGAGAAGGGACTTTGGCTTTTGTGTTGAACATGACCAAAAGGGAGGATAAGGGCAGAGCTGAGATCCAAATTGTGTATATCTTGCCCTATACTTCTGTGTGGCAGAAGAGCCCAGAATGTCCGTGGGTTCAGCCTTCAGTGTTAAATTATTCTTTGGGCCACTGGAACTGACTCCTTACATCCCATTCTTCTCTCCTCCCTCATGCTGGTGAATGAGGGTGAATGAGCTTTGGGTTGCCCAGCCTCTTGGGTCGGTCAGATGATACCCTTTCTCTTCTGTTGTTCCATAAAGACCTGCACATAGGTGACAAAGTACAAAGAATGTTCACTAAGGACAGGAGGTGCCCATGAATGTCACTGAAGTTACCAGAACTTTCTATAACAGATGTGCTGTTTTTGCCTTTCTGAAAGGGAACAGATCAATGGATCAATGGCTGTATGACCTGGGGCAGTCCCTTAGCTTCCCTGTGATGACTCACAGCTTCCACAATGTTTGCACTCTGCAAAGGTTAATTTAAAAGAAATTTGGTGAGAAAAACAATAATAACCCTAACAGATCCACTCATTCATTCATTTTCTCGTGAGTGTTTATTAAGCATCTTCTGTGTCTTCTGTGCAGTGTTCTGCACAGGAACAAGCAATGTACAATACAAGCAGGATCTGTCCTAGCGGAGGAATGGAGAAACAGTACACAAACAATAAGATCATTTTAGATGCCATTATGAAAATAAAAAACAAAACAAAACAAATAGGACATCAAGGCCTTAGGACATTGCCTGGGGTGCAAGGTGAAGGCAGCATTAGAAAACATCATCTGGCTCAGTCTCTTAAAGCAGATGGTGGTTGGGATCAAACTGGAATGACAAGAAAAAAACAGACTTGCAAAGATCCGCAGTGATGGCAGCAGGTGTAGTTCCCCTGAGTGGCCACACTCATAGCTGTAGGAGTTAATCCCAGAAACGAGACTGCCATGGATAGACACATGGAGGCTAAAGAAACCACAAATGGCAAGTGAGATAGCAAATATACTCAGTCAGTCCTCTGAGCAACCCTACATGGGACATTCAGTTTGTGGTGGTCACCTTAGCACTGCACTCTCTGAATTGCCCTGACAGCTGACATTCTCCTGAGGGCCTGGGATGTCATGCATTGACCCTTTGGACTGCCCCTTCCTTCTGCCCAAAAGCCCCAGCCTCCTGCCTCTCTGCTCTTCTAGGACCAGCCACCACAGTCACTCTTTGCTCTGGGAAACACTGCAGACAATTGCCAGTCTCTTTTCGAACATAGGCTGCAGATGTGCACTGTGAGTGTGGGTGGTGGTTCCAGCTCTGACAGCTCAAGGGAGTTCCCAGCCTCCAGACTCCATCTCCTCGTATCCTCTGAGATGAGGTGGCCTTTGAGAATACAGAAGAGAGGGAATATTGATTCCTTAGTTATCTGCCACTGCAGACAGAGGACCTTTTCCACCTAGGGGACATTTCCATGCCCCACAAGTTTACCCCTTTGCTTCCTAATGAAAAGGCAACAACAATAAAAGATATATTAATTTTATTTGCTTAAGCCCAATAAAGCATAAATATATATATATATATATACATATATATATATATATATATATTTGTGGTGGACTAATCTCAAGAATGTGGGATCGAAATGTTTCTAGAATGGGTGGCAATCCATCTCCCTGCATTTTCTAAATCTTAATGAACTTAAATGAAATGGCTTTTCATGGTTCAGGGTCAGTTTTATAACAAAACCTGAGGACCTGCCAAGGTTCACAAAATGGAACCAGGCTATCAGGTGTGTGGAGAGCAACTCTCTGCTTCAGTTTTGTTTTCTTCTCAAATTTTCTTGATTTTCCTCCTTGCTGTCACCTTCCCAGCTATGACATTTTGTTGCTATCACAAAGTAATTGCAGCAGTGTAATCACTTCATCTCACCTCCAACCACTCCCATCCACCGCTCAATCCCTTCTAATCTGCTCTAGGTTTCGTAACTGATTAGAGTTGTGCGCAAAATTAAGACAGTTTGGCTATAGGTGAGAACTTGAGAGAAACTTCTATGGATAAAAGTGCGTGATTTTGAATGTGGACCCAGTGACATATTTTGGCAGATTTTTACTTTTGAGCCCAGTGCAGACAGTGTCCTAAATAAGTGGGAAGTGGGGTTCAGAAACATGTCTATACAACAAAGAGAGAATTATTATTATTATTATTTTAATGACTTCTTGTGGGGACCTACATTTAAATCTTTAATGGAAGGCTGGGAGATAGAATTCAAATTAGAACAGACAGCACACATTGAGATCATGGAAAGAACATTGGACTTCAAGTCATAAGAACTGGTTCTAGTCCTTGCTTTGCTACCACATGCCTGTGAGATGCTGCAAATGTTACCTAACTTTCGTGTGCCCAGTTACATTAACTCTGAAATGGGTCAGATCATAATAGTTGATCTCTCTCGCAAAGTTGCTTTAAAAATGAATTGAGGCAATGAATGTGGAAAATTCTTTGAAAAATAGAAAGTACCAGATGCATGGCATGAATGTGTATTTGCTGTTAATTATTTTTTCAGCCTCTGTCCTAATTTCTCCCATGGTAATGACTAGCAAAAGCCAGCATATTAAGGAAGAAGACAGCCAAGCCAACAACATAAATCCAGAGCAGTCAAATCAACAATAACAACTAGAAATCATCAGGAAGAAAAAAAACCCAACACTTCGTATAAACAAAGTGATTATTTGATTGTAAATGAGTAGCATAAATCTTGGCATAATCGTGTCATTTTTTTTCAATAAAATTTTAGATAATTTTGACTCTATTTAAAATATCGCTGATTGGCACATTGGGCTAAAAGTTGGGATAACTGGGTCTTCACATTGACTTGTAAAATAAAGTGGCTGTGCATCTTGGGCAGATTACTTCCCCTCTGTGGATCTGACTTTTCTGGAGAATGAAGGCATTGCAACACCATTCCTTAAACTCTTTCAGTCTTGCTACTTCTAGGGTGTAAAATAAGAGGGGCAGCAAGACACTCTTTGCCTGGGACATGAGTCATCTGTTTCAAGAAGACTGGATGCTCAGGAGATCTGAGCAGATCATGATTTTCCCATGCCTCCTGCATGTGGAACAAGACATACCATCCACAGTTTGTGAGCTGCTGGAGGGCAGTTTTTGGGTCCTGTGTTGTCTAAGCAGCAATGCCTTGACACCCCATCGCTGTATATCATTAGCCATGGCAACAGTACTTTTGTGGTTCTTTCTCCCATGCTCTGGTGGTCATGGTCAACAGGGAACACAGCAGGTAATGAGTGGACGGAGACTAATTCAGTGTTACCCTCAATTGAGCATCCAGAATGGCTGGCATAGGTATACGCTGATATACAAGGGGTCACTTCTGCTCTGCTCACTACTCTTGGAGTCATGGTGCCATACTGGGGAAGCATCCATAACTTCCTCATTTTAGAACATCTGGGGGGCATGTACTGGGCACTGTCTTAACCAGGTCTCTAGCTGTGTTTTTTCCTTTGCCTTTGGGAGTATGTTTTAAGATTGTGCATGAGAAAAATGCAAACACTCAAGGTTAATGTACTTAATTGAATCAATACAGGTGATAAAATATGTAGCACCTAACTTGTAGGCTAGTGCCAAGGGGTTGTCATGCCAACAGATATTCACTAATTTAAAGAACCACCTGGCCCTGTCCTTTGATCTCCAAATCTAATCTCCGGTTCAGATGGAGATCTCAGATGCCCTAGGTTATATCAAGCACAATCTCCTTTCTGTGAAGAGGACTTGCCTCAGTGCTTCTTAGCTAGTTGGCACTAGAGAAAGTACACACCCATAGGAAAGCAATGACTTTCAAAGGCCAAGATATTAAAATCAGAAGAGGAGCTGTAACCATCCAAATCGCTGGGTGGCCTATGGTCATGTCAGGCTGCTTACAGACACTAGTTTTTCAGAGACAGGTTTGGGCACAGAGTAGGAATCCAGAGTTGTTGATAACATGAATTGAGTTTAAGCAGGTCATTTCAATTAATCATATCAGGCCTTACTATCTCTATCTGTATAATGAGGCCATTGTATTATAAAAGCAGGAATTCTACACTTTGCTGCCATTCTGTTTACAACTTTTTTCAAGTTTAGTTTCTAAGCAGCCAGACTGTACCATGGGGCCAGTCCACATGGGTTACCATTTACTGAGGGCTAATACCATATAACCTGTACTTTATCAACATTTGCATTGTACATCAGACCATATCAGTAGCATCTTTCGTAAGTGTTATATGCAACATGTCCAGCGGTTGATCAGCTGAGCAGACCTACCCTTAGGTATACGTGAGAAAGGCAGTTATTTTATTTAATTTTGAAAGAGGTGAACCCATATAACTCCCCAATGAGTTTATAACCCAGTCTGAAGTTCCACCATGAGAATGATATCTCTTTGGCCAAATAAGCACCATACTTAAAAACATAAATTCCCTTAGGAAGGACATGAATCAATTATCAGTCACAGCCATCATTGTAGAAATGTGACATTTGAGAGAATTTCTTCCTGGAAGCTGGATGAGAGCAATGAATTGAAGAATTGGAGCTTTTCTGAGAGAAAAGAAATGGATGAGAAAGGAAAGGGCATAATGTGGGAGCAAGAACTCTGGTGAAACCCCCTCAGCGATGCATGGATTCGTGAAAGAAAGTCCAATTACTGCAAGCATTTTACATATGAGAAACAGAATGGCAGTCAGAGAAGCTAAATGTCTTGTCTTAGGTTACACAGCTTATAAGTGATGAGGATTGATTTTAAACCCAGGGTATTGATATTGTTTTTGTTGTTTATTCTGAATACAGAATATTTTCCTTTTTAATGTATTCTACTTCCAAATGTAAAAGTAGTTTTCTTTTTCAAGATTTCTCTTCACCTAGAGGTCGTGGACCATGATGCGTAAGGAAGGAAAGGCAGATGCAACATGGCTTAGCACGGCAGAGATCTAATTACAGTCAAGGAATGGCCTGGGCTTGCCTGGGTTCCTCACTCCTGCTCAAGGAAAAGATGGGAGGGCCCAGAAGAGCATAGAGAGAAGGGGTTTGGTATTATATAGTGTCTGAGCTGCAACAATATGTCCACCTCACTGATGCATATACTTCTTTTCAAACAACAAGTATCTCCGGCCTTCCCATCAATAGTATGCCAGACATTCTCCTGACTTCAGAGGTGGAGAAAACAAACTCCGCCTTCCTAGAGTTAACAGAGTGGAGGGAGAGAAGCGGTAAGTGATAAATGAATAGTTACGCTGTATTTGTGGCAGACTCTGCGAAAGAGAAAATAACGCCTTTTGAAATAATTGCAGTGTGGTTCTTTGTATGAAACCTCTCAATGCAAGGGTGGGAGAAGCAGGTGTATGATCTTCAGAATGTTTCTTTAGTTGAAAAAAATATTTTCTACCATGGCTCAGCCACAATCCCACCCCCCTGAACTCCAACAAACACCGTGGACACAGCGATAAGAAGAATATAAAATTATCATGATAAACACAGGAGTCCCATGGCAGGATGAGCTCTGGTCTTCAGGGGATTATTCTTACATCCATCACCAGAGAACCAGACAGGGCAAAACAAAGTAAATGACAATACAACTACCAGGAACTTGGCGCAACGGGGCACAGTGATAGAGTGTGTACTTGGGAACAGGCTAGACAGGAAAACTGGGTAAGATTTTCTCTAAAGAAAGCTAAGAATGATGAATTACAAGAAATCAGAAAAATAGGGTAATGATGACCAGGTATGTGTGTTTTGCAAACTTTTCTTATTTCCTTGCAACTATGTGACATAGTTCTAATTCAACAACAAATATAGCAGAGTGTGGGCCTACGATAGGTCAGACATATTATTATGTTTTTATGTTTTATTGTTATGTCACATTAAGTCTCTACTTATGGCCAAAAATATAAAATAGCACTGCTTTTAGACACAGCAAGATCATACAGTGCTATAGCAAAAGAGCCTTGGAAAATTCATATAATTTTCTTTGTCTTCTATGCAAGCAAAGATGCATGGCTGGAAGCTTTCCATCTGGACACCAGGGAAGACATTTCTCCAGGACCGCCACACAGAAGCCTTACCTGGCCCTCTTGGAGTTTTGGTTCTTCATTCTAGGCAGGCCATGGAGGGCAGCCTGAATAGAGAGACTCTGAAAATCAGAACAAAATTTGAAGGAAATGCCAGAATATTGGATATAGCACAATATCCACAGTCGGACATAAGGCTTCAAATCCAAGCTTAACTAATTTCTATGTGAACTTGGGCCAATTACTTAAGCTCTATATTAGTCAGGCGCTAACTGGGATTCAGATGCCACATGAATATTTAAGCAGAGGAATTTAATTCGGGATTTACACAGGTGCTGAGAGAGCTTAGAAGCCTAGTAGAGGATAGTCAGCCATGTAGACATCAGCAATAGCAGGGGGCCACCACTCCCAGAGACCAGAGGGAAAGCGGGAGGGAGTGGTGGTCTGATAGCTTAAAGGCTGGGACCACCTTCCAGAAGCTGGCACTATGGAAGGGTCTCATTGTCAGAAGCTGAAACCAAAGAAGAGATGTAGCCACTCCAGAAGACATGAACATAAACAGAAGAATAGAAATATCTTGTCCCTCCTTCTACCGGCCACCCCCAATCTCCCATCAGTGCCTGCAGATGAGCAAATCTAGCCAGAAGCCCACTGACATGGGAGCCTGGGGGACGTAGGCTGAAGGTGTCAGCTGTCCTGCAACACAGGACTTGGCCCAGTGTGAGCTGTCCATTATAAGGTTATTATATTTAATTTTTATTTTTATTTTAGTAACTTGTAGAAAGCACTGAGGTTTCTTTTAGGTTGTCATTATTAAAACAATCACTGTCAATGAATATTAATATTTAAAGTGCAACCAGTGGTATCTGGTAAACGTTTAACAATTGACTCTTCGGGAGAACAGCCATAATTTGCAGCTGGTTTCTGTGGTATGAATATTCTTATCACGGCTAGTTTCGAACCGCAAATGCGAAGGCACTGAGCGTGCACTGAGAAGATTGGCTCGTGCAGGTGGGTACACGCCGGCTCCAGAACAATACTGAAAGTAGGAAGAAATGGCAAACATGCTTGAACAGTTCCAGGAGAACAGCACCAGTATTAGTAGATGAAAATTGCAGAGGGACACAGTTTTTGGGTTTGTTTAATAAAAACTACTCATATTTGGACTATATCCCCTTCGAGTCCATAAATTCTTCACCACTTGGGACCACATTTGCTAGATAACTAGTCATTCTGTATAGATACTTCTGGAGAGATCTGTATCACATAAGTGTAAGCCATGAGCATTCATGTGTTTGCTCTCTAGACATGAATCCTAAAACTTCACCATGTTTTGGAGCCAAGTTGTAAACCCAGGCCCTCATGAACCTTCTTGATGTCAGAGGGATGACATCGGTCCTTAATACCTGGACTCTGAGTAGGAATTGTTTGCATCTCATTTTTGATACTATCTTGATGCTTCCTCTTTTCCTTCCTTTGGTTTCTATCAGACTGTCTCCCCCACCACTACTCATTCCCTTTGTCATCTTGTCATTGAACAAAGCAAGGGCAAACTGGCAGAGCTCCTCAGTGCTGTTGGCGTGTGGCAGGCTTGGGTGTCTGATCTGCTGACCTCTGTGATCATGTGACGGTGCTACAGCCACCACTAGACCAGTCCATTGTTCTAAAGAGCACTCCACAGACTTACTGAGTTACTATTGTTTTCAACAGTGTAGGAGATACATTTGGGGGCATGCATCAGTTCTTGTACCTTAGTGGATCTGATGGTATTGGTGGATCTGATGACATGCTAGAGAATGCAATCATGGTGTCTGAGAACAACAAATATTCTGATATTTGGCCAAATTTCTATGAGGAATACATCCTTAGTAAAATGCACCTCTTTTATTTTCTCCATCTATTTTACCTATTGTGTTGAAATTAGCCAAGAGTTGGCCCATTTATTTACTTGCACTTTCAAAAATATTGAAGAATATATGCAAAGCTCAGTGCAAACACCAGGGAATGTACAAGTTAAAGAAAGTAACTCTTGTTCCAATGACACCTTTAAGATATTGCTAGTCTAGTAGAATAGAAGATAATAAGAACTGATGATTACATTCAATGCTGTTGGTATTAAGAAGGGTTAAGCTTGAGGTGTTCTAGCAGCACTAAGGAAAAGGCAGTCTGGGAGATCACCCAGGAGAAGAAATGACCAAGTAAAGAGCTAAAATGTGTGTAAATGATTGCAAAGAGAAGAGAGAGTATTTCAAATAAAGCCAATAAATTCTGCAAAACCAGAAACAGAAAAGAATTAGAGGAGAATTCCACTTCTGGCCAGGTGCTAGATTTACCTTCTTACATAAAGCAATAAAAAAAGCCTGAAAGAATTCAACACCAACAGTCCCACAATATAAGAAATGTTAAAGGAATTCCTTCAGGTAGAAGAGAAATAATAAGATGAAATATGAATCTATGCAAAAGAATGAAGAGCCCTAGAAATGGTGACTACATGGGCAAATAGAAAAGATTTTTAAAATTTTCAATATTTTTAAAAGAATGTTGACTGTTTAAATGAAAATAATAACAATGCAGTGAGGTATTTATTATACACACACACACACACATGTAAAGTGCTTCACACCAAACTCCAAGGCCAGGCAGGATAAAATGGAAGAAGATCGCAAGGCTATTTTACTATACATTAAGTTGTATACTATCATTTGAAACTGGACAGTTATAAGTTAAAGATATATACTATATGCTCTAATGCAACTATTAAAAAAACAAAACAAATGGTTATAGCCTAAGAATGAACAAAGAAAATAAAATCTAATAATAGAAAATAATCCAAAAGAAGGCCAAAATAGAACAAGGAGGAGATGAGACAAACAGAATATAAATATAGATGGTAAACTTAAACTTAAATTTATCAACAATTGCATTAAGTGTGAATAAGGTAAACACTCCAATCAAAAGGCAGGGATTGTCAGATTTTATGTAAAAACAATGAACAGAGTATATGCTTTTTAAAAGAACACACTTTAAATATAAATACACAAATAGATTAAAAACAAAATAATGGAAAAAGGTATACAAAGCTACTTCTAGTCCAAAAAAGGCTGGAATGTCTATATTAATATGACACAAAGTAGATTTCAGAACAAAGAATATTACCATGGATCAAGAAGTTTAGTCATTTCATAATGACGAAAGTGTTAATTCAGCAAGAGCATATAATCATCCTAAATGATTTTAGAGCTTCAAGGAAAAACAGGCAAATCTATAGTTTATAGACAAATATTTCACCATCTTTTCTTAATAATTAATAGAATAATAGATGGAAAAATTCAGTAAGGATATAGAAGGTTTGAATAACACTACAAATAACTAATCTAATTGTCATTTATAGAACACGCCACTCAACAGCAGCAGATTACACATTCTTCTGAAGCAAACACAGAGCACTTACAAATACAAACCATATTCTAGATCATAAAATGTCTCAACACATTTAAAAGGGTAAATTCATGCAAATTATAATAGAATTTAATTAGATATAATTAACATAAAAGTTTCTGGGTAATCTCCAAATATATAAAAACCAAATAAAATACTCCTTAATAACTCTTGGGTTAAAAGCAATGCAAAAAGAAAATAAAGAATTTTTAACAGAATAAAAATTGAAAACAAAAGAGTATTTGGATAAAATTTATAGCAGTACATGACTTTATTAGAAAATAGGAAAGGATTCTGATCAATTACCTCAGTTTCTGTCTTAAGGAACTAGAAAAATAAGAGCATATTAATTCCAAATAGGCATAAGAAAGGAAATAATAAAAGCAAAGCAGAAATAAAAGAAATAGAAAACTGAAATAAACAACAGAGAAAATCAATGTAGCCAAAAAGTATACTTAAAAAAAAAAAAGAGATGAGTAAATTGATTTAATGATAGCCATCTAAGCTGGAAAAAAAAAGAAAAAACAACAGCGAACACAAAATGACAATATGCTGACTGAGAGTGTTATCATCACTGCAGCTTCTATAGGTATTAAATGGATAATAAGGGAGCATTTTATAATCTTATGTATTGGATTAATTTGACAACTCATATGACAGACATAAATTCCTTAAAAGACACAAATTACCTAAGCACACTCAGGAAGAAATAGATAACTTGAATAGCTTCATATCATTTAAAATAAATTGAATATGTAGTTAAATAACTCTCCACTCTCTTCCCTCCCTACCTTCCCCAAAGGTACACCTCAGACTCAGGTGGCTTCAGTGGTAAATTCTACCAAACACTTAAGGATAAAATTACACCAGTCCTACATAAGCTCAGCTTAGAAAATTGAAGCAATCCTTACCAGCTAATTGTATGAGGCCAACATTGCTCTGATTCTCAAACCAGACAAAGACATTACAAGATAAGAACACTATAGATTAATAGTCCTCATGTGCACAAATAAAGCATTTCTAAACAAATTTTAGCAAATCAACCGCAGCAATATATAAAAATTGTAATATATTATAACCAAGTGGGCACGTATGCCAGGAATGCACTATCTATTTAATATTCAAAAATTAATCAATGCAATTTGCCATATTAATAAACTAAAGAAGTAAAACATTTTACCAATAAATACAAGAAGACAAAGCATATGAAAAATTCAGTATTTTAAAAAAACTCTCAGAAATCCAGAAATAGAAACTTCCTCAAATGATAATAGACATTTATAAAACAAACAAAAACGATAGCTAATATCATACAAAATTGTACAACACTGAATGTTTTCCTTAAGACCAAGAACAAGACAAGAATGTTTGCTCTATCCCTTTCTACTCAATATTTTATTGAAGGTACAATACAACACAGTAAGGCAAGAAAAATAATTAAAGTCATCTAAATCGGAAAAAAATGAAATTTTCTTTATCCTAGGTTATGAATCAAGAGAAATCAAAGCATATTCGTACAAAGACTTCTAAACAAATGTTCATAGCCAGCTTCATCTGTAATATCCAAGAAGTGGAAGCAACTGGGGAATGGATACATACATAAATAGTGGTATGTCCACACAGTGGAGCACTTACTATCAGCAATAAAAAGGGAGGAAATACTGATACACACAACAACGTAGATGAGCCCAAAAATAATTGTGGTGAGTGAAACAAGCCAGATCAAAAAGGGGCGGGTAAATATATGATTTATATAAAACTCTAGAAAATTCAAACTAATCTATAGTGACAACGAGCAGATCGGAGGTTCCTTGGTGTGGGGAGGATGCGCAGGCAGGAGGAAATAACAAGGAGCAGGAGGAAACTCTTTAGGATAGTATGTTCATTATCTGAGATGGTCTCACAGGGATATACAGAGGCCAAAACTTATCAGATTGTATGGTATAAATACGTGGACGTTATTGCATAAATTATATCTCAATAAAGCTGTTAAGAAAGAGCGAGAGGGAAAGAGGACTGGGCGAACTGCTAGTCGAGCTGTTGAGCGTGGCAGGTGCGTGCACCATGAGTGCGTGCCGCGGAGCAGGAGTTGCGGGGGAATTGGGGCCAGAAAGTGAAAAGGCCTTCTGAGCTGTGAAGAGGAGTTTGTACTTATTCCTAAAGACAAAAGGAAGCATTATGACATTTAAAAGTGAATGTGTGTTTTATTTTCTGTAATGTTAATTCATGCTTTTCATTTCAGTTGATTTTTATGTATTTCTTAGCAAAGTTACCAAGCCAAAGCAAGCAGTAATAAGCTACCCTTTCCAAATACCTATATCCTAATCACTCGCCAC
>CAUYPO010120177.1:0-11604 GCA_963574435.1 Cheirogaleus major
GTAGGACTAATAAAAACCAAATAGCAAGATGACAGACTTAAACCTAATTATATCAATAATCACATAAATAAAAATGGTCTAAGCACTCCCAATTAAAAGACAATGTCAGATTGGATATCAAAGCAAGACTCAACTACATGCCACCTACATGAAGCAAATTAAAACATAAAGATACATAAAGTAAAAGTAAAAAGGATGGAAAAAGATATATGTGCAAACACTAGTCAAAAGAAAACTGGAGTGATTATATTAATATGAGACAAATTTGATTGCAAAGAAAGTCATTTCAAGCTGGGTGCGGTGGCTCATGCCTATAATCCTAGCACTTTGGGAGGCTGAGGTGGGAGGATCATTTGAGTCCAGGAGTTCAAGGCTTCAGTGAGCTATGATTGGGCCACTTGTAGTCCAGCCTGGGAAAGAGAGCGCGACCCTGTCTAAAAACCAGAAAAGCAAAAAAAAAAAAAAAAAGAAAGTCATTTCATAATGACAAATGGGTCAATTTATCAAGAAGACATAAAAATCTTAAATGTTTTTGCACATAGATCTTCAAACACATGAAGCAAAAACAGATAGAATGGCAAGGAGAAATAAACAAACCTACAATTATGGTTGGAGATTTCAATACCTCCATTTCAATAATTATTAGAACATGAAAACATAAAAATGATTAAGGATATAGAAGCTTTGAACATTATTAACCAATTTGGCTAAAACATTCCACCCAACAAAAGAACACAAATTTTCAAGTGCACATGGAAGATTTACCAAGATAGGCCATATTCTCAGTCATAAAAGAAGTCTCAATAAATTTTACAAGATACTAAGTATCTTCTCTAGCCATAGTGGAATTAAATTGGAAATCAATAACAGACCTCTGGAAAATCCCCAAATACTTATAAAATAAATAACACACTTCTAAATAAGCCATTTATCACAGAACAAATCAAAGGGACATTAGAAAGTCTCCTTTGAACTGAATGAAAATGAAAGCAGAATAGCACAATATATCTGAATTTTGGGAATGTTGCTAAAGCAGCCCTTAGGGGAAAATTTATAGCACTAAATGCCCACAAGAGAGAAAAAAGAAGGGTCTCAAATCAATGACCTCAGCTTTCACCTTAAGAAAAGAGACCAAATTGAACCAAAGTAAGCAAAAGAAAGGAAATAATGAAGATCAAAGCAGAAATCAGTGGAACAGAAAACGGAAAAATAATAGAGAAAATTAATGAAACCAAAAGCTGTTTATTTAAGATCAATAAAACTGATAAACCTCCTGCTAGACTCTAAGGAAATTAAGAGAGAAGACACAAATTATCGATCAGGAATAAAAGAGGAGACTTCATTAGACATTCTGTAGATATTAGCAGGAACATAAAGAACATTATGAATAACTTTATGCCAATAAATTTGACAACCTAGATGAAATGGACAAATTCCTTGAAAGACAAAAACTATCAAACTACCAAAGTTCTCTCAAGAACAAATAAGTAACCTAAATAGCTCTGTATCTATTAAAGAAATTGAATTTACAGTTAAAAACTTTCCCACAAAGAAAGATCCAGGCCCAGATAGCTTAACTGGTGAATTCTACCAAATATATAAGGAAGAAATAATACCAATTCCACATACTTTCTCCAAGAAAATTGAGGAGAAGGGCACATTTCCCAACTCATTGTATGAAACCAGCTTTATTAATAATATCAAAGCAAAGACATTATAAGAAAACTACAGACCAATATTCATCATAACCATAGGTGCAAAAATTCAGACAAAATTTTAGCAAGGTGAATTTCACAGTATTTATCTCAGGATTGCAAGATTGGTTCTCCATTCAAAAATGAATCAAGCTGGGTGCAGTAGCATGCACCTGTGTTCCTAGCTACTTGGGAGGCTGAGGTGGGAAGATCACTTAAGACCAGGAGTTAGAGGCTGCAGTGAGCTATGATCATGCACATGATTAGACACTGCCCTTCAGCTTGGGCAACATTAGTGAGACTCTGTGTTTTAAAAAAAATAAATGAATCAATGTAAGTCATCATATTAACAAATCAAAATAGAAAAACTATACAATTACATCAATAGATACAGAAAATATATTTGGCAAAAATCCAACCTCCATTCCTAATTAAAAACTTCAGGCAAAAAATGATTAGAAGGGAATGTCCTCAACCTGAGAAAGGGCATCTATGAAAAACCTACAGCTAATATTATACTCGATGATAAAAGACATGATTTTTCTTTCAAGCTTGGGAACAAGACAAGTGTGTAAGATCTCACCACTTCTAGGCAACATTGTACTGGAGTTTCCAGCCAGTGAAATCAGGCAAGAAAAAAAAAAAAGAAGAAAGAAAGAAAAGCCATCCATATCATAAAGGAGAAAATAAAACTGTCTTCATGGAGACATGATCATCTATGTAGAAATACAACAGAATCTATTAAAAGCTACTAGAACTAATAAGTGAGTTTAGTGAGATTACAGGATACAAGATTAATATATGAAAATAAATTGCTTTTCTATATATTAAATATGACCAATGAGTCATCGGAAATTAAAATTTTAAAATATACTACTTACAAACCATAAAAAATATGAAATACTTATGGATAAATCCATCAAAGATGTGAAAAATCAGTACAGTGAGAGCTAATGTAACACTTGTGAACAAGATTTAAAATGACCTAAATAAATGGAATGATACACAGTACTCATGGGTTGGAAGACTAAACATTGTTAAAATGTCAGTCCTCCTCAAATTATCCATAGACTCAGTGCAATTCCAAATAGAATCCAAGCAGACTTTTTTTGCAGAAAACCACAAACTGATTCTAAAATTTATATGGAAATTCAAATGACTGAATAACAAAAGCAACTTGGAAAAGGAAGGACAAAGTTGGAGGATGAACACTACCCAATTTCAAGATTTTTAAAAAATTGATACATAATAGTTGTACATATTTTTGGGGTACATGTGATATTTTGATATATGCATACAATGTATAATGACCAAATCTGGGTAACTGGAATGTCCATCACCTCAAACATTTATCTTTTCTTTATGTTGGGAATATTCAACTTCTTTTCTTCTAGCCATTTTGAAATATACAACAAATTATTGTTAACTGTATCCTCCCTACTGAACTATTGAACACTAGATCTTATTCTTTCTATCTAACTGTATTTTTGTACCCATTAGTCAATCTTTCTTCCTCCTCCCCTCCACTCCCCCATCCTTCCCAGCTCTGGTAACCACCAGTCTACTCTATCTCTTTCAGATCCACTTTTATGGCTCCCACATGTGAGCGAGAACATGTGATATAAACATATGATGTAAATACACACGTTCAGAGTGGTTGCCTCTGAGAATGTGATTGGTTAGTGGAGTGTGGTAGGGCCAGCTCCACTGTTTTTTGTTAGAGGTCTTATAATATTATAATATTTTACTTAAAAAACAAAGCAAAACTGTGTATATGTATTACTTTGATAAGAATAAAATTTAAACAAGAAAAATAGGAGTCCATTTGCTCAAGGCTTCTTAGGCATGGCTCCGGGTCATGGTCCTCAAATTTGCCTCAGAATAAACCTCTTAAAATGAATATATATATATATATAGTAGGTGAATACAAAGATATTACAATATTAATATCAGATAAATAACCTCAAGGCAAAACCATTTAATTAACAAAGAGAGATATTGCATATTGGTAAAAAATACTATCCAAAAAGATGATAAATATTTCTATAAACACTTATGCTTCTAACAACATATCTTCAAGACATATAAAGCAAATTTTATAAAAATATAAATTCACAGATTCACAATGGGGGAAATCAATGTACCTCAAGAAGCAAACAAATCATATTGATTAAAAAAATAAGGACATAAAGCAAGCGGTCTCAGAGTGCCATCCACGTACTCCCAGGTCCGTGAGACCTAGTCACAGGTTCCATGAGTTCAAAATAATTTTAATAATAATAAAATGATGCAATGACCTACTCAGACCCACCAAAATGGTATAAAAATTACTTTAAACTGAAGACATTTGAGACACAGCAGATGCAGAAAAGCAGCCCTTTGGGAACTTCCCTTATCTGACTGAAAGCAGAGCCTTTTGTCAGTGAAGCTGCCATGAATCCCCCTTTGGGGGTGCTTCCAGCCAAGAGGAGAAATTAGGTAAATAAACACGATCACAATACTGTTATGCCTTCCATTTGTTCCCCTAAAAGCCCATCTGCGTGTCCAAAAGGCCATTTTTTCCTATAGAAGCCCTTCTCCTCCCTCTCTTTCTCCTAACAAGTTGGTATATAAACCCCTATCTCTAGCTGTTCAGGGAGCCTCTTCATCTGAATGTTCTGACAAGCATAATAAACTTTTCTCCTGCTAATCTGTCTATTGTCAGTTAATTCACAAGCCCCCAACCACTTAGACATAAATTGAAAGAGGAAAAATCTTTCTTCCAACAGTGATATTTGCCTTGTTCACAATATTGATGTTTGCATTGATTGGTGCAAAAGAAGGGGTGGGTAAAACTCCTGGAACCTAAGCACTACCCAAACTGCAGCTCCAAAGTGTACTTGCAGACATTGTATTCTTCAACACCACACACTCACAGAAATAAACAAGCGAACAACAGTTTCATCTAAGAATGACACCAGTAAAGCATTAAATCTCAACTCCTGCGTGCATATTTTTATAATATTCACACAAAGCACTTCTGCTGCATAGTTTGCTTTATATTTTGATACAGCCACTGTCTTGAGTATAAACACTTGTGCATTTGTTTGAGTTGTGAGCCAAAGGCTATAGCAAGGAACATTATTTTTACTTGAAAGGACTGGCAGAAAAATGATGATTATTCAGACTTGAATTTAGTAGACACTCTCAAAAATAAATGAAAGGAGCCTATCACTTCAGTATTTGTTGTGAAGGAGCTCAGGAAATTTCACCCTAAAATATGACTCCTCACTAGAAAGAGAATTTTGAATTAAAGACCTTTAGAGATCAACAGGCCCTTGAGAGGGGCTTTCCCTCTATCTGCATAACCAGATGGGCCCATCAAAAGAACAACCCACTTCCCTTCCCCTCCCTGTTATCTCACTATATTGCAGGAAAGAAAATCAAGAATGCATCCAGACCTGGCCCAAATCATTTTAAATATAATACCTGTGTCTCAAGGTTAATTTAATTTGCAAAGAGAATCATTTACAGGTCAATCTGTTTCCCCCATCCATTTATCCTCCCTAGCAACCATTTATTGGCCCTAAATAGAATTACCTATATTCCTCATCTCCCCCTCCCTTCCAAAAGGAGGGTATAAAAATTTCTAGACTTCATTGGGATATTGAGTAATCACTTTGTGATTCTCCCCATGTGCATGGTAAATAAACCTCTTCCTTTTATTAATCTGCCTTAATTGTGAGTTGATCTTTCAGCAAATTTTTTGGAGAAAGGGGAAGTTTCTCTTCACCCGCCAGTTGCCAAAGATAAAATTTGAGCTTTCAAGCAAAAATAGAATTCTGGGGAACTCAAATCCATTATTGTGAGTTTGACACTTTCCCAGTACTTAAAGACTTTTCTGATAAGATAGGTGATAGTAATGAATGTGATTTTTTGACATTGTGTGATAAAATGTGTCAACAATTAGGATATCTGCATAATTTAGTGAACAGATTTTTTCAATGCATGATGTTACAAAATCATGGGAAGATAAAAGATCCATTCAGATCTGCTAGTTAGACCAATGGATTTTATAATAACAGAGTATAAAAAGTTAATTGTTAGGTTTCAGATTCCACATTGGAAGGAAGTTTTAAGAAACTATCACTTGCACTTGGAAGTTTCAGTGTAAGTATCAAAGAAAAATACACATAATTATCTGAAAATGCTGTTTTTAAGATAATTTTTTAATTTTTATTTTTAAAGATGAGGTCTTGCTATGTTGCCCAGGCTGGCTTCAAACTCCTAAGCTTAAATGATCCTCCCATCTCAGCCTCTTGAGTAGCTGGGACTACAGGTGTGCACTATCATGCCTGGCTTGGAAAGGCTATTTTTTAAAATTTTCATTTCCCTCCTACATATCTGTGCGAGATCCAACATTTTTCACTTTAACCAAAGCAATCAATATATAACAACAAATTGACTGCAAATAGTTATGTGAATCCAGCTATCTTGTACTAAGTCAGATGTTAAAGAGATTTGCAAAGATATAAAACAAGTCTACTCTTCTCACTGTTATTTTTTGGTTTTGTAACATATTTTCATAAAAATGTTTATATTAATATGTAATGTGCTCATTATTGTTATATTTAAAGTCTATCTATAATTACTTAAATATTTTAAAAATTTCTCAATTTTAATTTCAAGCACAGTAAATATTGATAGATAAAATCCACATAAATAAAATTTTTAAGAATGTAAATGAATCCTAACACCAAAAAGCTTAAGTACTAGAATAATTTAATTAATAAGCTTGATTTAATATGTTATATATTACACAATTGTGTATAATTGTATAATATATATTATACACAATTACAATATGCTATTATTATTATATATTTTAACTAACAATTAGAGAATGCTTTTTTTAAAACACTCATGGACCATTGTGATAATTGACCATGTTATCAGGCCATTAAGAAAACTTATTCCTGTGAACACATTTGGGGCAAAGAAAAAAAAAAGATAAAAGAAGAAAAGTTTTTTATTATTAAAAATTAAAAAAAATATTGAAAAGAAAACTTAAATTGCAAAAAACAAAAATTACAGAGACCACATTATTACTATGATACAATAAAATAAAAAATGAACAACTAGTGGAATAGCCACAAAAACTCCTATTCTCTTAGGAAACTAAAAACACTCTCTAAATAACTAACGGGTTAAATGGATAATCAAAACTAAAATTACAAATTACTTAGACCCATCAAAAGAACAATCAACTTCCCTTCCCCTCCATATTATTTCACTATATTTCATATCAAAATTAGTTGGAGGCAACCAAAGTATCAATCAAAAGACAATAGCCTCAAAAGCTTTTCACAAAAGAGTAAGAATTGAAAATACTGAATAAAATACTCAAGAAAGGAGAAAAAGAAAACTTAGAGACGAAAGAAAAAGTAATCTCTAAAAAGTTATTTCCGGCCGGGCGTGGTGGCTCACGCCTGTAATCCTAGCACTCTGGGAGGCTGAGGTGGGCGGATCATTTGAGCTCAGGAGTTCGAAAGCAGCCTGAGCAAGATCGAGACCCCATCTCTACTAAAAATAGAAAGAAATTAATTGTCCAACTAAAATATAGAAAAAATTAGCTGGGCATGGTGGCGCTTGCCTGTAGTCCCAGCTACTTGGGAAGCTGAGGCAGAAGGATCCCTTGAACCCAGGAGTTTGAGGTTGCTGTGAGCTAGGCTGACGCCACGGCACTCTAGCCCAGGCAACAGAGTGAGACTCTGTCTCAAAAATAAATAAATAAAAGTTATTTCCATCCCACTTGTCTCTCCAAAATCAAACAAAAAAGATTTTTTCAGGAAAATAGATTAGAAATCCCAATTTCTACAGAACTAGAAAATGTTCACTATATTTAACTTCTAATTTTCTATGAAACTAGAAAATGTTCATTATCTCTAAACTCAATCATGAAGAATACTTGCCATCAGCAATGAAATCAGGATTGATTTGAAGGCTAGCACTCACTCGTTATTTGGATATTTGGAGAAGTAAATATTTGGGGATGGAGTTATTAGGGCAAGGTGAGGCTTATCAGAGGGACAGATGACAACAGAGACAAGATTTTCAGATCTTGGGCTCTGTGTTCTATCCTAACTGCCCACTCTCCACTCTCCATGCAAAATTAGTCACAGTATTGCTTAAGACCCCAAAGATGGTGAATCCTCAGAATATATTGCTCCTGGTGACTTGGGAGTGGCTTATGGTTGGGTTTGAAGTGAGTGGAGATTGGTCTGATACTCTTCAAACTTTGTTACTAAGAGGTTTAAAGTATTTAGGAATTCCAAGAATCGAGAAACTTCGGATAATGTGTTCATCCCGGGAAAGACATCCACTTCAATGTGGCCAAATTCTGACCCATTAATAATGGATCCAGGTTAGCGGGTGACAGAAATGCTATTGATTTTGCACTGGTCCATTTTTAATGACACTGTGTAGATAGATAGCTACCCTCCAGGCCTGGCCAAAGAAGACAATCTTAGACTGTTGAAAATCTGAGGATGTGATACCAACATGTGCCCTCTCATTCTCTCAAGGCTGCCAGTGAAGGGGAGTGCCCTTCTTTCTGTGTCTTTTGGCTTTGTGTCCACTTCCTCCAACACTTGTACTGCTTCCTCTGAGCAAGATCTTTATGTATGCATATTGGTGAAACAGCATTTTGTATGCTGCATCAAACTGGTATCACAATGCGGTCACATTTTACTTTCATAGCCAGATAAGATGACTTAAGCCACCACTCAGGATGTCCTCCAGGGGGTTCTGGGAATGCCCAGGGGTAGGTCCCAGCCAGCTCAGAAGGGATCTGATCAGTTTCTTCCACTCAGTTTGAAAAAGCTTCGTGTAAGGTGCCCTTGTGCTGACAGTGAGGATCACGTACAGGCCGTTTCCGGGGGTGCCTCTTCTAGTCATCTCTACCAGAACTAAAAAGTTTTTAAGCATGAAGAATTTTCAAACCATACTTAGGCAACACCTCCCCCTCAACAAGCACAAACACCCACACCCACACATACACCCCCCCACTCACACACCCCAAACAATAAAAAATCACCACATCACTTCTAAGGATACTAACTCTGAAGAGATTTGACTCTGCAAAAGCACAGACACCCTCTTACATTATTATAGAAAGCAATTTAGCTGAAACATTTCCTTCTTAACATTTGCATAACATTAACGAACTGAGCAGGTGGGTTTTCCTAGAACAAAGGAAGATTCTTTATTGCAAAACAGAAAACTGCTCCCAGCTTTGAAATGACAGCTTTTTAAATTTTTGTTTTTCAGTCTTCTGCCAAGCTCTGGGAAGCCTCCCCCAAGCAATCTCTGAAAGGAGGCAGCTCCTCCCAAGCACTTAGCATGGGTCTGGGAATTCAGCCTGAGGTGTTGGCAGAGGAAGCTTTGTTACCCCTCTTCACCTGCCCCAGGGATCCCTACTGCCTTCTCTCGGGGCTGCAGGGCCTCATTACCCCAGAATAATCCATTAGAGGAAGTCCTTTGGTAAGGTTTGTGTGCTTGTGCTCAATCATAGTTTGTAGGGCCTACGTAGAACTCATCTCTCTACTAGGTATGGCCTGTGTTAGGAACTGAGGGCTACAAAAATGAACAAAGCAGAGCAGGATATTTGTATGGTGCCAAAATGACACGCTGCACATTATTTATTAATTGCAAAGAGAGAAATCTGGTGATCAGAACTTTAAGCCTGGATCAAATTTAGTCAGTAAGAGTGGGATGCCTGACATGTATTTTGATTGTATGCCCTATGAATTATTTCACAAGTATAAAGCATCACTTGTGAAATAATTTTACCAAATGGTTTAACCTGAATCACCCATCCTCTAGTTGATAGAAAGCACAGGTGATAAAGGAACAAATTCAACTGCACCTCACAGGAACAGGCTGAATCAAGCTGACCTGGGTTGGAATCTTGGCCATCTGTTAGCTGTGTGAACTAAAATAAAACCTTAAGCCCCCAGCTGACTGAATGGACCCCCTCTTGGCCAAGGGGACCCCAGAAAATCCTAAAGCTGAGTTGTTGGGCATGTGAAGCGAGGTGAAACACTGCCATGCCTCCCTTCCTTTGTGGAGATTTCCTTTGTAACAATGAGTTGCTAAATCATTAACAGACCTAAGGCTGGACAAGATAAAGTGGAAACCACACCTGCAGGTCCTCAATTTACCCATCAGATCACTTGAGTTTCAGTAAATGTCCAGTGGCTTGTCTCTGATTAATAGACATCCTTATCTTAAGCTAAAACATTCCAAGCCTTTAGACAAAGCTTCATTTCTTTAACCAATTACAAATCAAAGAATCTTTAAACTCACCTAGAACCTGTAAGCCCCCTCCCTTTGAGATGCCCTGCCTTTTCCGGCCAAACCAATATATGCCCTCCACATACTGCCTTAGGGTCTTACGTGTAATTCCTGTCTCCATGAATGTATAAAACCAAACTGTAACCCAGCTCCGGTGGGCACATTTTCTTTGGACATCCTGAGGCCATGTGCTCCTGGACGGTCACACACATTCAGCTTAGAATAAACCTCCTTGAGTGTAGGACTTTTTTCTGCTAACAGCTGTGAGCCCAGGGGTAAGTACCTTAGCTTCTCTGAGACTTGATTTTATCTTCTGTAAAATGGGCACAACTTAAATATAACAGTGCTTTCCTGGGCAGCTCAGATCTGGCCTTGTCAGACAATGATGCATTAAAAAACAAAGCAGAAGGGCATAAGCACACACAGACACAATCAGACAGTGTGACATTAAGAAAAATGGCCTGAATTTTTCAAAAAGTCAATATAAATAATAAAAATAGTTGGGGGATTGTTCTTGTAGGGGCCAAGGGAAAACTTTCCCTTTGCCCTCTGAAGGTTCATTGAAAATCAACTGACAAAAGACGGATTAATAGGAGAAAGGTCATGCAAAATTTATTTTAATGTGCATAGTCCAGGGGAATCATAAGAGAATGATTACCCAATAATCCAGTGAGGTATAGAAGTTTATATACCCTTTTTCACAGGAGAGGAAGGAGATGGGGATTGTAGACAATTCTCTTGATGGAAAGTAAATGATTTTCAGGGGAGATGAATGAGCCCAAAGAACAATGGCCTGGGACCAAGTTTCTCTGGGCTTTGAGGGGAGGTGGTCACAGGTTGTGGGAGAGTGAAGGGAGGAAAGCTTGCCAAGCAAAGACTGTCTTGTTTTGCAGATGGAACTATCTCAGGTAGTCTTGGAGCTGCCCTGAGAAGGAACAGATGGTAGCCTGTGGCTGAGGTAATCTTTTTTAGATCTGGACAAAGAGTGGGGGAACTCAGAGAAAGCCTAGCTATTTATTTCACTTATGTAGGCTTTTCTCTACAGATATAAATCTCCTCCACAAAAGGCAGATTTTCAGCACTATTGCTGTCTGAAGACCCTCTGAATAGCCATCTCAAAATATGTCAAAGAAGTATTAAAAAATAAATACTTAAACTCTAAAACCAAAAAGAGTTATATTTTGGGGGTGAAATAGTTTTCATTTCCTTTAATCTCCCATTTGAAGCTTTATTTTCAGAAAGTTTCACATATTAAAATTTAGATTGGTAGCTATGGAGAGAGAAGTTGGGTTAGTAATGGAGTGGCAAGGGATCTGAAAAGGGAGGAAAGAACACAGATTAGGATGAGAATTAATACATAGAAAAGAACAAATCTAAGCACTTTCATCCACACTCAATTACACTAGTTTCACATTTCTGAGAATAGGCTAGTCCAATTAAACAGTTGTGTCTTATTCTAAGAAGTTGGCATTGCAGATGGGTTCCCAAAACTAGGCTTCTATATATGATGCAGGCAAACAGATCTTTAACCACTTCGGTACGAGCATCGACTATAGTGGACAACCACAGATGAAGG
>CAUYPO010120181.1:0-15942 GCA_963574435.1 Cheirogaleus major
CCTCGCCTCTCCCTAGCCTCGCCTCTCCCTCGCCTCGCCTCCCTCACCTCCTCTCCCTCTCCTCCTCTCCTCTCCTCTTCTTTCTCTTCTTTTCTTTTCTTGACACAGTCTCACTCTGTTGCCCAAGCTAGAGTGCCGTGGTGTCAGGCTAGCTCACAGCAACCTCAAACTCCTGGGCTCAAGCAATCCTCCTACCTCAGCCTCCCAAGTAGCTGGGAATACAGGCATGTGCCACCATGCCCGGCTCCAATTTTTTTTTTGTATATATATTTTTTTAGTTGTCCAGCTAATATCTTTCTATTTTAGTAGAAACGGGGTCTCGCTCTTGCTCAGGCTGGTCTCGAACTCCTGACCTTGAACGATCCACCTGCCTCAGCCTCCCAAAGTGCTGGGATTACAGGCGTGAGCCACCACGCCCAGGCATGATAGCTTATCTTAATGCAGTGGTCCTTTCTCTGGGGTCACCAATCCGTTTTAACACCTTTGAAAGTTGTAGACGTCTCCAGTAAAATGTAAGCACATGCCAGAACCTACAATATAAAGAAGTTCAGAACATCTTTTCAAGAATAAAGCGATTCATGTGTGAGCCAATTCCCTCATAAATCCCCTCTCATCTATCTACCTGCCTGTCTCCTATTTGTTCTGTTTCTCTGGAGAACCCTGACTAACATACCAATCAAGGCTTCACCCAGCAACATCCTAACAAAACTTCTACTCAAGGTCATCGATGACCTCCGCAATGTAAGTCCAAAGGTCTGTTCTTATTCCTGAAGTTTCGTCACTTCTACTACACCATACTGATTTTCCACCTACCTCACTTGCCACTTAAGTCTCTTTTGCTATTTTCTCATTGCATCCTCGGAATGCCAAAAATTAAGGGCTCCAACCCTCTAATCTTTTTAACTAGACTAGCCTCCTAGGTGATCTCAGTTTAATGACTTTAAATATTATTTATATGTGGATGATTCCCAAATTTGTATTGCCAGCCCAGATCGTTCTCCTGCACTCGACATTCAAACTGCTTACTTAAGATCTTCACTTAAGATGTCTAATAGAAATCTCAAATTTGGCAGGACCACAACTGAGCTCCTGATCTCACCCTCACACCCAAGTGTGTTCCTCCCACAGTCTTTCTTATTTCAGTTAATGACTCTTCCACTCTTCCTGTTATATAGGTCAAATATCTAAGAGATATCCTTAATTTCTCCCTTTCTCTCTCACCCCACATACAATCCCTTAGAAAATCCCATCCACTTTACCTTTATATTTATTTAATTATTTATTTATTTTTTTGAGACAGAGGCTCAATCTGTTGCCCAGGCTAGAGTGCCGTGGCATCAGCCTAGCTCACAGCAACCTCAAACTCCTGGGCTCAGATGATCCTTCTGCCTCAGCCTCCTGAGTAGCTGGGACTACAGGCATGCGCCACCATGCCTGGCTAATTTTTTCTATATATTTTTAGTTGGCCAATTAATTTCTTTCTATTTTTAGTAGAGACGGGGTCTCGATGTTGCTCAGGCTGGTTTCAAACTCTTGACCTTGAGCAATCCTCCCGCCTTGACCTCCCAGAGTGCTGGGATTACAGGCGTGAGCCACCGCGCCCGGCCTCTCCTAGAGTTTTAACCGCATGTATACGCTTCACCATTCAGAGAAGATTCTAAGTCACACCAGTAAAGTCTACCTAATGCCAGAGCTGCGGAGGCCTGGCCTCCAGCCTCCTGAGCACCACAGCCTTGCATCAGGGGACACTCTTCCCTCTCCTGGGTTGCCTGGTGAACACCTACGCAGCCCTCAAAGCCCCACATGGACCACCCGAGTGCTTCCCCCACTCAGGACCCTCTGCAGGCACCACGTCTCTCTCCCCTGGTCCCAGCACTGGAGCCTGCACGCCTTACCTTTTTGTCCCATTGCTGATGTAGGTAGCGCAGGAGGATGTTTGTCTTTTCTGTCACGATGACTAAGGAGGAAAGACAGAGAAAGTCACAGGAGAGGCAGCGAAAGGAGCTGGCTGCAGTGGCCCAGCCCCCTGGACAGGCCCTGCTCCCTGCTCGCTGGCCTGTCTCTGCCCTAAATGGTCTTTCAAGGGCAGGAAGGCAGCGGCCCCACCTGGGGAGGTTTCCAAAAGCCTAGCGATTTCACTTCTGAGTACACACACGGCCACGCGGAGGCCTGAGCCAGCTGCTCCCTCTGGTCCCTGCTTCCTGCATGGGAGGGACAAGCCCTGGCATGCAGGTGTTTCCGCAGGAGCACAAAACTACACAGCAGTGCCAGTGACCGTGAACACCACCCAGCAATGTCCAGATGGACGGACTCTTTTTTTTAAGGGACGGAGTCTGGAGCTCAACCAATCTTCCCGCCTCAGCCTCCCGAGCAGCTGGGACCACAGGCGCCATCACCACACCCGGCTTGGATTTGTTTTACCAGTTAAACATCACATCCAGCCGGGCGCGGTGGCTCACGCCCGTAATCCTAGCACTCTGGGAGGCCAAGTGGGGCAGATCGCTCGAGGTCAGGAGTTCGAGATCAGCCTGAACAAGAGCGAGACCCTGTCTCTACTAAAAATAGAAAGAAATTAATTGGCCAACTAAAAATATATAGAAGAAATTAGCCGGGCATGGTGGCGCGTGCCTGTAGTCCCAGCTACTCGGGAGGCTGAGGCAGGAGGATCGCATGAGCCCAGGAGTCTGAGGTTGCTGTGAGCTAGGCTGACGCCACGGCACTCTAGCCTGGGTGACAGAGTGAGACTCTGTCTCAAGAAAAAAAAAAAAGAAAAAAAACATCCCATCCATGTCCTCCTTGCTCTGTGGGCCCCTCCACCTGCACGCCATTCCCTTCGTTGCCTACATCAGGCCCCCACCCTAAGCCCCTGTCGCCCTCTGCTCTGCTGCCTCCCAACCCAGCAATACTCATCTTAGGGTCTAAGTTCTTGTCTGACTTGACCTGAATGGGAGGGACAGGGCCAATGAGCAGCACGCAAGGGCCAACTTGAGCCCGTCTGGGCTGGGTGTGGATGCGGCCTGTGTGGCACCCCGAAGGGGCCCACAGAAAGCCGGTCTCCTGCTGCTCCCAAGGGAGCAGACAGGCGTCTGCATGTGCACCCCAGCCCAAAGCCCCCCAAAGCCCCCACAGGTCCCCTCCTGCACCTCCCTCCAGGCCCTCCCCACCCAACCCTGCCATGGCCAAAACGTGAACCCCAGCCGAGTCTGGCCTGGGCGGGGGCTGGAGGTCACCTCTGCATGCATGTGGTCTCTGGACCCCACCCTCAGCGGCCAGCATGGGGCAGACCAACAGGCCACTTACTCTGTTCAGACGGGTACTCTCGAGTGGGCAGGTAGACTGAGGGACGTCGGTTCTGCAGGAGGGTTGAGGAGGGGTGGGTTAGGAGAGTGGGCGGGCCTGGGGTCCCCTCACCCCTCAACTCAGCGCCCGCCCCTCAGTGCAGACTAGAATGTGGGGTGGGGCTGGGCTTGACGTTCAGCCTCAGTTCCGGCCAAGACCCCGACTGGGGGACGCACGCCACCCCAGCCCCCTGTCGGTTCCCCCGAACCCTCCCTGCCCAAAACATGTACTCACCGAGGCTTTGCACACGGAGTCAGCGTGAAATCGACTAAAATTGCTTTTGTTGTAGACAGGCAAGCCTTTCAAAAAATCTGCCTAGAAGATATAGAAGATGGTAAGTGAGAAACCGGGCAACATGCAGGGTTAGCTCTCGAGCACCTACAGGCGACAGGCTCCCGGGGACCTCTGGTTTCCTTCTTCCCACTCTTCTTTATGGGTTACGTTTCCCAGAACGCAGCCCTCAGCTGGCTGCTATGAGCACGGCCATGACTAGAAAAAAGCAACCAACCGGGCACAAGTGCACACTCTCTTGAGGGCGGGGGGTTCCTCACAACAGCCCCATAACTCGGCAAGGGGTGGGGAAACTGAGGCTTGGAGAGAATGGGCCGCTTGTTAAAAGTTGCACTGAGCGAGGAGGCAGCAGAGACAGGGCCCTCCTGAGAGCCCATGATGAGGTCCACCTTCGACAGAGACCTAGGATGGAGAAAGACTCATCCATCCTAAGAAACCCCACCGGCCAGGGTGACAGTAAGCGGGGATTGGGGAGCCCAGGCCTGGCTCACCGAGCCTTGGCCACGCAGAGACAGGAGCTCGGCGTTCGCCAAACTTCCAATGTCCGAGCAAACCCAGAAACCCAAGTCTGAATGTGTTCTCTCCAGGTTTTTAAAGCTAGCTCCACTTTTTAGAAAACACCGTGTGGACTGAAGTAACCAGGTCTGTGACTGGTCAGCTTGGGGGCTGCTCCTGGGGTCCCCACACCCCAAAGTCAGCCCCAATGCCTGAGCCTACCCTGTAAGGGGAGGATGCTTTGTCCATGGCATGGAGCTCAGGCCCCTCATGGGGAGAGGGCCAGAGCCTGAGAGGGAGCAGACTGTTCCCTCCCTGCCAGTGGCTTCCTGGGGCAGGAGGCTCGGCTGCCCAAGTCTTAAGGTCCCAGTGGCACCAGGCAGCCAGCAGCAACAGAATCTGTTCACTCTTTCCAAGGCTTTTTTCTGAGACAGAGTCTCACTCTTGTGGCCTGGGATAGAGTGCAATGTCGCAATCACAGTTCACTGCAGCCTCCAGCTCCTGGGCTCAAGGGATCCTCGTGCCTCAGCCTCCCGAGCAGCTGGGACTAGAAGCGCACGCCACCATGCCCGGCTAATTTTTCTATTTTTAGTAGAGATGGGTTCTTGCTCTTGCTCAGCCTGGGCTCAAGCAATGCTCCCGCCTCAGCCTTCCAGGGTGCTAGGATTACAGGCGTGAGCCACCACGCCTGGCCAAGAAGCCCTTTTTGACCTGATACTGTGGTCAGGCCTGGGGTGGGACGGCGGGGAGGGTTATGTCTGGTGTAGGGTCCCCCGTGCCCCGTCCTGGCCCAGGGCCTTCCTGAACCCCGTTTCACTATGTACAATCTCATGACCCAACCAGGCAGGAGACGGTGCTTTTCTGTCAAAGACAAGGAGACTGAGGCAGAGAGGTTACATGTGACCCACCTGCGGTCACCCAGTCCCAGCAAGAAAACAAGGGAGCCAATCTGAACCCAGGTTGGGCCAACCTCCGAAGCCAAGCTCCTTCCATTCTGAAACGTGCCTAAAAATCGAGGGCGCGGAGGCCCTACAGGTTACTGGGCAGGAAGGACGATCCAGCTCCATGCCTGAGGCCCAGGAGAGCCAAGTAGGGGAGGCCACTGTTCAGACAATTTCCCACCACCCTCTGGGACAGGCAGGAACAGCACTGTCCTCACCCCCATGAGGTCCGGCCCCTACTCTGCTGGGCCAGCCCGGGCAGCTGGAATGTGGCCGGGTGGCCCTCATATCTGGCCGACCTACAACCCTGGGGCCAGCTCAAAGTCCCTCAAACCTGCCTCCCCTCCCATCCCAGGACCAAGCCCAACTCAGCCAGAAGCTAACTCGTGTTAGCTTCGTCCATTCAGCAGGGTTTTCTCCAGCCCCTACTCTGTGGCGCGCCCTGGCCAGGTACCAGGGCACTGGGGTGGGGGTGACCTTCAATAGACGTGCTCCTGGCCTCACTGCGCGCTCACTGCCTCAGGGCCACTGGTGTGGATCAAACAGCCACATGGTGAATGGGGAAGTGGCTATGGCGACACAGTGCCTCTAGGGCACCGTGAGAGGCCTAGGACACTGGAGGGTAGCGGTCTGGCCTGCCCCGAGGTGGTGATGCAGGTGCTGAGATCTTAAGAGTGAGAAGAGGTCGCTGTCCCTCTGCACAGTCCTGGCCCAGCTTGGCCCCTGCTGGGCTCCTGTCACACACACTGTCTGCCACCCTCCAGGAATGTCCCTCCTTTCTCCGTGTGGAAAACACCTGCCAAACCCCCTCCCCGACCCCTTCGCTCCCTCACAGCTCAGGAGATTCTTCCAGAGCCTCACTCACACCAGGACAAGGTCATTTGTTTACACGGCCACCTCCCTCGCTGGACTGGCACCTCCCTGAGGGCAGAAGGACTCAACCATGGCCCCTGGCAGGGCTCACGTGGGTCTGGGCAGCTGAGTGGTGAGAGGCACAGGACCCAGACCTCCTGCGCTCAATGCTGGCCGGGCCCTCCCTGGAGGACCTCCCAGCCTGCTGGCCTCCCCTGTGAAATAGGGTGTTCCAACAGGGCCGCCGCCCGGGCTGTTCTGAGTCTCAACAAGACAACACGGGGAAAGCTCCGCACAGAGCGCCCTGGCGAGGGCAGCTGTGAGCATCGACGCCGTTGTGCGGAGGAACTGAATGAAGACCGAGTAAAGGCCACACTTTCCGTCAGCTAAGCGGGAAAACAAGGCCTCAAGACATGAGAGGAAACCCTCACCTCAGCCAAGCAAATCCCAGCCACAGCTGGGCCCCGAAGCCATCTACTGCCTCGGCAAACGTGCACTGAACACCCGTGTGCCAGTCCCACCGCAGGTGGCCCACCAGTGACCCAAAGCGAGAGGAGGAAAAGAAAGTGTACCGAGAGAGGAGAGACATGGGAGCCTCCCGCAGTTAGGAAGGGCCTCGCTCACAGGAAGAAGAGCCCTCCAGGCAGAAGGAGGAGCAGGTGCAAAGGCCCTGGGGTGGCTGGAACATGGAGTGAGTATAAGTGAAAAGTCTAATGTGGCTGGAACTCGTAGACCGAGGGGTGAAGAGGGATGCAGATGAGGTCACAGAGGCAGGCAGGGGCCTTGGGGGTGGGGAGCTGGAAGCCTCTGAAGTGTTCTATAAGCTAGAAAGTTGTACAATCTGATCTACATCTTTAAAAGCCCCTTCTGGGATTAGGTGAACTATGGACCGCCGGATGTGTGGCATCAAGGCAAGGACACCAGGGAAAGGGCCGGAGCAGGCACCCAGGCAGGGGACTGGGGAAGTAAGGGCGATGCCAGCACATGGACCAGGGTGGGAAGCCAGGGGTGGCTGCAGGTGTGTTCTGTGGGCGCAGCCAACAGGATTCTCTCATGAGGATGGGTGTGGGGGTGAAGCGGTACCAACGAGTCAAGGACAACAGCCAGGCTTGGGGACCCACTTCCCATTTCCTTCTGACGGGAAGTCTTCCTTTGCCCGTCCCCACCACATTCCAAGGACTGTGGATGGTAGGCTGGGTCTCTAGGCCAGGGGGCAATGGGCCCTTCCCTTATCTTAACAGAACCTCCCATCACCCCTGCGGGCTGGCCCTGAGGATGCTCAACAGTGGGGCGCTGGGGAGGGGCTTAGCTCGGCTCTAAGGCTGGGTCACTGTCCTGCCTTACAGTCGGGGAGGCTGGTGCCCCAAGCACAAACCCACATCCCAGCACGGGCGAGTGCCCCAGAGGAGATCTCAACCCCGCAACAGCCAGTTCCAGATCATTCCCACTTCAGGATGAGGAGAGGGCTAGGAGCGGATGTCGTCAGCCCCGAGTCACCCAGCTCATCTGTGAAGCGTTCACTGTCCTGAGCCCTTTACGACGTCAGCTCCCCAAACTGTCACAACCCTGTAAGGTTCGGACTGTCGCTACCCTCGTGTAACAGGGACAGGCGCTGGGCATCGGGGAGATGGAGTTGTTCACTCTTAGGGGCAGGTGGCGGCCCAGAGTGGCGGGGATGGGGCCAGGGCCCTGGGGGACCGGGGCAGTCGGCCATGTCGCACTTGCTCCGGCGACAAAGCCCCGCATGTCGAGATGTCAAGCCACCCCGCCGCCGCCCCGACGCCCAGGCGGGCCTCCCGAACACGCCGGAACGGAAGAGGCCCAGGTCCGCGGCGCTGAGGACGAAGCCAGAACCGGGAGGTCTCAGGGGACCCCATCCCCATCCCAGGCGATGTCCCGGGGGAGCTGCGACCCGGAAATGAATGAGTCGGCAGGGCCTGGAATCCCAGATGGGGTCAGGGGTCGGAAGAAGGGACTGGGGCGGGGTCAGTAGGGTCACGGCAGGGTCCGGGGGGTCGAAGGTCACAGGTCAGAATGAGGGGCGGGGCGGGCCCGAAGGGGCTGGGCAGGGCGGTGAAGGGCCTCGGGGGATACTAGAGGTGGGTGGGCCCACGGCGCCATTTTGTCGAGTGGAAAGGGAGTACGGGCCCGGCGGCCATCCTCACCATCTTCTGTTTCCTCCGTCGCCGCCTCAGCCACCGCCTCAGCCGCCGCCGCCGCCACCACAGCCGCCTTCTTAGTCGCCGCCGCACAGTAACTTCCAGCCACAGCACAGCCCACACTGATGGCGCCGCCGCCCCTCCGTCATTGGTCCGTACTCTACCCCCGCCCCCACAATATGGCCTCTGCGTGCTCCCATTGGCCATGTCCGGGTAACTCACGCGCACATTGGCCGCCACGCCTCCGCCCTTCGTGATCAAGTTCGGTTGAGAGAGCAAAACCCCGCCCGGTGCTTGAATGCAACGGGAAGTGGGATCCGGAAGTGGGCGGAGGCCGTGCCCACTAAGTCTCCTGGGAGTTGTAGTTCACAACTCCGGGAAGGTCCGCAGGCCTCTATTCTTTCTAGTGTTTATTGCGGGTTTTTTTTAGACCGTGTCTCTGGAGGTTGTCACAGCAACTGCAAAAGTCGGGAACTGTACCACGAGGTACCAACCTTGAGTGTCAGCATATTTAGACCACTCCCGCGCTAGCTGCTTGAATTATCTTTGAACTGACAACTCGGACCCTCTTGACTGAACATCTCCCGTGCTCCCTAAGGATCCAGTCCCACTTCCTCGGCCCCAATCACTGGCTCCACTGGCCCCTCCCTCTCCCTGCCTGTGTCCTGATCCCTACCCAATCCCTCCTCCCTCTGGGGTCTCCCAGACCCTGCCAGGGTCTCCAGGAAGCCTTTCCTGACTGTCTTCTTCCCAAATCCAACTCAGGCGCCTCCTTTGGGCTGCTACCGCCCTCACAATCCTCCTCCCGGCCCTGACCTTGCCTGGTTCCGAATACACTCCCTCACTAGACTGACAGCCCCTCCAGGGCAAGGACCGGGCAATCAGTACATTGTAAGTGCTCAATAAGTTGCTAAGTGGAAGCTACTAAGTATTACCATTAATATTACTCCAACAATAACAGAGCAAAGGAGAAACGAGCACTTTATTTTATAGGAGCCAAATGAGGGGCTAAGGCCTTGCCCAAAGTCACACAGCCCATCCCCAAGGGGCAGGTGGAGAATTCGAAACCCCCCAATTTCCCACCAGCCTTCCCAGACCTGTAAAGGTTACTGCACATATAAGACAAATGGAAATTTGAACATGTATGAAGCATTTAATATTTCAAAATCATTGATAATTCTTTTGGGTGTGATAAGTTTTGTGATTGTTTTAGAGAGCCCTTATCTGAGAGAGATACATTCTGAAATATTTTCAGAAGAAATAACGCGACGCCTGAGATCAGCTTCAAATAGAGCTGCGTACTGGGTGCACACGGGGGTTCGCTGTGCTATTCTGTGGTCTGTTGCATATGTTCGAAATTCTTCATAATTCAAAAGAGTGTAAAAAGGGACTTGACGAAGTCTGACTTCCACTCCCATCCAAACTTCTCCCCCCTGAGCCAACCCCACTATTTGGAGGGCACTCATGTCCGGGTCTATTTCTGTTCTTCCAGCTTCCTGCGAAAACAGCGCCAGGCGAGGTCCAAGGCGAGGGAAATGCTTTAATGGGGGTGCAGCCGGCAGCGTCGCACTCCTCAGTGGCTCAGCGACTTGCGGCCCTTGAGCATGCGGCGAAGGATGACCCGGATGCCGGCCGGCGTGCTCAGGCGCCGGACCCAGCCGTGCTTGTGCTTGCGTTTGATGTTGCTCGGCTGATACTCGTTCCCGCGCGCCTTGCCCCGCGCCTGCTGCAGAGCAGGGAGGCCCCAGGCGCCTGGGAGCCCCAGCCAAGGCCGGGGCTGAAGCCAGCTGCGGAGGCAGAGAGACGGCGAGGAGGGTCAGGATCGGGTGCTGTTTGACCTCAGCGCTCAACCCCCCTGAGCCTCGGCTTCCCCACCTGTGCGGTGCAGAGCCTGGAGGCCAAAGGCGCTCCATAAATGTGCAGGGCATTGGTGGGCCTTGCGGGTGGTAAACAGCTGGCGCCAGCCTCTGACACCGCCCTATTCCCAAATTCCGGGAAGCGTCCCCCTGAGGACTCACCTGCCACCCAGCCACGCCGCCGACCTGCCCGCGGGGCCCAACACGGATCCGGCCGAGAGAGCCATCTCCAGCCGCCGGTCCCGCCGTGCCGGCCGCCAGCGATTCCGGAGCCCCGGGGCAAAGGCTTCTGGGAAATGTAGTTTCTCCTGTCTCCGAGAAACATGGCCGCGGGGGCCCGGAGTTGTAGTTCCACGCCTGCGCCCCAGCGGCGCGAGCGTCCGTGCCCTTGGGGCGGTGTAGTTCTTCACATTGACCATTAGGTGGCAGGCGATCGGCACCTTCTCACTTACGTCCCGGGGTCTGCTGGGAGTTGCAGTTCCTTCTCGCGGCGACCAATAGAGGGTGCCCCTGGGTGGCCGTGGCGCAGCTGGTGGCAGCCGCAGGAAGCGGCCGGTTGGTCTTCCCAGCCCCCAGTAGCCGGGGCAGATGGCACACAGCTGGCTGGCAGCTTTTCCCCGGCCCTGAAGCCAAGTCGCCGCCCCTTGGCAGGAAGCCCAGGAGGCCTGAGTTCAAGCTGGCTCGGTGTCCTTGGGGTGGTCTCTGCTCCTCTCCAGGGTTCAGTTTCTTGATCTGTAAAACTGGAGGACTGCAAGCTTGCCCGTGGCGATCTTGCCCCAATCCGGGCCCTAGAAGAATTTTCTGATACTTCAGATACTCAGAGACCCTCCCCTGCTCACACACCCTCCTTGGCTCCCTATTGCCCCAGGGAAAATATCCAGCTCCTCCAGCAAGCATGCAAAGCCCGCTACACACAGGCATCCTAAATTTCAGCCACACCCTCTTCTCTGCCTGTGTTCCCCTATCCATCCTTTAAAATCCTCTCCTCTCAACCCTGTCCCCAGCTCTGGCCCAACTAACTCTATGCGGCTCTCCGCCACAGCTCAGGGGCCTCTCTAGGGCTAGGCCTGGGCTGAGTCCCTACAAGTGCCCCAGCATTACCCAGCTTGAGGCGGGCCCAGAGGGGTTATGGGGAGTGTTTGCTGAATGAATAAACTGTGTAGTCTTCTGGGAGTGCCCTGAGCAGGCAAGAGTGGGTGGCTGGACCTGATCCAGCTCTGGCAGCAAATTCCAGGGGTTGGGAGCAGGCGAGTGGCAAGGAGCGGTTAACCCCGTGTCCTCTGAAGCCTACCTGCACCATCATTTAGCAAAACAGCACCGTAATAATAATGCCAATAACGTGCTGAGCATTTACTCTGTGCAAGACACCGTGATGGGTGCTTTACCTGTCTGACAAATTTATAAGAGGATTAATTTCATAGAGAAATAAACAGAGGCTCAGGGAAGTGACTTGCCCAAGGTCACACACCAGCAAAGGGCAGAGGCTGGATTTGAGCCCTGGGCCCTCTGACTCTGGGCTCTCCTGGAGGCCTGCCTGGCTCAGCCGGGCCCACGGAGCCGGGGCGCCTGCCTCTGGCCACCAGCCCTTCTCAGCGTCGTGACAGCCATCGGTTACATTGGCTTATTGTGAAATTCCGACTCCTTAACTACACACAGCTCCAAGACTTCTGTCTAGAGATTTAGCGAAAAACAGTTCCCAAGACTTGGAGTCACACAGCCGCGGGTTCAAGTCCCGGCTTTGCCCCTTGCCTGACTTTTGCCCTTGTGCCCTTTATGAGCCTCAGTTTCCCCACCTGATACTGGAAAGATCTGGGAATCTCTTCTTCTGGAATGGAAAGGTCAACACAGACAGGAGCACGGGGGCCTCGTTTGAGGGGACTGGGCAGTTCGGAGGCAGGGACTGGCTGGGAACGCCCATTCGCAGCGAGAGGGCCCCGGCGGCCCATCCTCAGGAGCCTCACAGACCCCGGGCTGCAACCCGCCTCTCCGCGCCGGGCCAGGCCCGATCCCTCCCCCCACCTCGGTGAGCCCCTGAAAGGGGAGAGGCCGTTGCTCCCAGAGCCCGCCTCCATCCCGGAACTGCCGCCGCTGATTGGACGTCTAACTAGGCCAGGTCAGTCCGCAGTTGCCATAGGTCAAGGTGCCCGCCAGTCGGCGCGCGGCCACGCCCCCTCGGGGAGGGACTTAAAGGGCCGGCTCGTTCCGCGGCCGCGGCATGCCCCTGCGCTGACCGTCCGGGCCCGCGCCCGCAGGCGAAGACGCGCCAGCCCGCACCCCGCGCCACCATGTAAACGGCACTGGCAGGCGCACGCTGGTTCCTCCGCCCGGGACCCCTCCGCCCCGACCCGGGCCCCGCGGCCCTCGATGAGGTGAGCGGGAAGCGGGCCCCAGGAGGGGAGATCGAGGCCCCCCGAGGCCTCCACTTCGGGGCGCGGCGGGGAAGGGCGGTCTGAGCAGCCCGCGTTCGGGCTCCTAGGAAGCCACGGAGCCCCAGTGGCCTCAACCCTGCCGCAGGGATGACGGACACCCGGGAGGCGGGGGCCAAGCTCTGGGAAGGGGGGCGCTTGCGCGGCGCATTTGCGCTGCCTTCCGCAGTCGGGGGATTAGGGCCCATTCGAGGTGGAGGATGGCCCGCTTCCCCTCCAGTCCGTCTGGGGCCGCTGCGGGGCCCGTCTTTGGCGTGCCTTACCCTAGCGGCGCCAAAGCCAGGAGGATGCGGGGTTGGTCCTATCTCCAGGCCCTAGACAATGGGGGTGCACTGCGCGGGTATCCCCCTTGAGTTATGTAACAGCCTGTGGTTGCCATGGACACGGGGGCGGGGGGGTGGGCCCAGGGAGTGGGATGGAGGCCTGGAGGCCCCCAACCAGGGCCTTGCCTTCTCCATCCTCCTCTCCACTGCTGGGGGCTGGAGTGGCAGACCCCAGAACCCAGGGTGCCAAGTAGGGGGTATACACAGAAGCTTCCTCCCAAACTGTCTGGGCCTCAGCCTGCTCCTCTGTGAAACAGGCCCAGCTCATCGGGTCTTCGGGAGCTGGGCAAGGCCTTCTGGGGGCTCAGTCCCCAAGCCCCTCCCCCAAGCCCTCGTCTTTCCTAGGTCAAATTCAGAGCCAAAGGCCTGGGATGGAGGCTCACTGGGATTAGCACCCTTTTAGATGCCTCAGGAGGCACTGAGACTGTGTGAGTTAGTAAACGAGTACATGTCTGCAGGAATGGATGGGCTTACAAGGCCGTACTGGTATGAACTCCAGCTTGGGGGGGGAGTGTCTTCAGGGCTGGGCCACATTTGTCACAATGTCCCCTCCTCTGGGAAGCCCCCGGACTGCACCACTTTCTCTCTGGACACCCTGCGGGGCTAGGTCCTTCTCTCTGAGGATAGATGAGGCTGGCCCAGGAGGGTGGCAGGCCACGGCGAAGGCACTGCTCCGGCAGAACGTCTTGGTGCCTTGGCTGGCTGGCTTTAGCTCTCCCCAAACTGGAACCTAAAAGGGGCCTCCCAGTGTGGTTCACCTGAGCCAGATGCAGGGAGTGGGTTCTGCAGGGGTCGAGGGGTCCTATTTATTTATTTATTTTTGAGACAGAGTCTCACTCTGTTGCCCGGGCTAGAGTGAGTGCCGTGGCGTCAGCCTTGCTCACAGCAACCTCAAACTCCTGGGCTCAAGCAATCCTACTGCCTCAGCCTCCCGAGTAGCTGGGACTACAGGCATGTGCCACCATGCCCATTTTTTCTATATATTTTTAGTTGGCCAATTAATTGCTTTCTATTTATAGTAGAGACAATTAATTGCTTTCTATTTATAGTAGAGACGGGGTCTCGCTCTTGCTCAGGCTGGTTTCGAACTCCTGAGCTAGAGCGATCCGCCCGCCTCGGCCCCCCAGAGAGCTAGGATTACAGGCGTGAGCCACCGCGCCCGGCCTATACTGCCTTTTTTATGGTGAGAATATTTAAGATCTACTCTTTTAGTAAATTTCAAGTATACCATATAGTGTTATTAACCACAGTCTCCATGTCATACATCAGGTCTCCAAAACTTACTCATCTTATAACTGCAAGTTTGTACTTTTTGACCAACATCTCCTCATTTCTTTTACTTCCTGACCCCCCATAACTACCCTCTACTCTGTTTCTATAAGTGTGATTTTTCAGATTCCACATGTAAGTGAGATCACTCAGTATTTGTCTTTTCGTGACTGGCTTATTTCGCTTAGCCTAATGTCCTTAAGGTTCATCCATGTTGTAGCATATGACAGGGTTTTCTTCTTTTTAAAGGCTAAACAGTATTCTCTCTCTATATATATTCCATATATATCTCCCATATATATTAATATATGTCCCATATATATATCCCACATATATATACACATTTTCTTTATCCATTCATCTGTCGACACTTAGGTTATTTCCCTATCTTGGCTATTGGCTAGTCACTTAGTTTTGTAGGTTGTGTTTCAGGTACCAGTTTTTTCTCTTATAGGTGTGTTTCCCAAGGGAAATTCAACACCATTAGGTCAGATTCGTGTCTTCCAGTTCCCTCTTGGGATGGTATTGTTTGGTTAGTGGAATTAATTTCAGAACATGGCTAAAGACTGCTTTGGAAAGAGGATTATCAGCACGATAAAGGGATCTGAAGTCCAAAATTAACTCACTGAATTCAGTTCTCTCTCAGTGGCTTCTTGCTGGCAGCTTAATCTTGTGGTCGGTATTCTGATCTAGGACAGAGGCATTGTATCTTCTGGGTTTGGAAATTTCTTCTTTTTAATTTGATTTTGCTCTAGATAATGGTGTCAAGAAGCAATAGTTACTAGTTTGCTAGGGCTGCCATAAAAAAAAAAGGTCATGGTTACAATTAAGTTTGATTGTGAATTATAAAAAACCAAATAGCTTAAACCCAATAAAAGTTTCTTTCTTTCATGTGTGCAATGTCTGAGGTATGGGGTCCAAAAATGGTGTGACCAGGCTCCTCTCAGGTCACTGTACTGCCATACAAGAGTGTGGCATTCATCCCTGTGGCTCAGGAAGGCAGAATCAGAATTCCAGGCAGGATGGATAAAGGAGGAAAAAGAGGGCAAAGGGATGTGTCCACTGTCTCTTAAGAAAGGTTTTGAGAAACTGTTGGATTACATGTCACTTACATCCTCCTGGCCAGCTCTCAGTCATATGCCTTCACTCAGCTGCAAGAGAGGCGGGAAAGGTAGTCTTTACTGTCTTCATTCCGGGTACCATGGTGTCCTGTTAAAGTTTCTACTGTGTTGGAAAAAAGGAGAGAAAGGATATGGCGGGGGCAATGAGCAGTCTGTGCCACACCTGACTTTCACACAAACATAAAACATTTGCTGGCTCCAAATACTCTTCAAAACACAAATAGGTCTTTTTTTCAGAAAAGGAAATTAATCATTACTGTTGGGCTGACCTAACCCATAATTTACCCTGGGTAGCACAAGTGATTTCTTAAAAAGGACACATTCAGTATTTCCACCTGGGTTAGCAAGACACATTGTCTCCTGTTAGAACCCAAGCAGCAAGAACAGGAGTTCTTTCACTTGGTGTCCCCGGAAGAAGTTCCCCTGATTTGAGTTCTCCAGAAGGATGGGGTTTGGTGTAGAAACGGGTAGGTCTAGGAACTGTGTTGCAGAGAACACACGAGCAGAAGCGAAGTGATCAAAACCTGGGAACATGAGGAGGGGTTGGCTAGAATGAGGAGATCCAACAGGTAAGTTTTCCCTCCTCACTCTTCTCACTTCCTGTTTTACCACTATGCAGTTTGTTTTCTGCTCTAAGACAATCCCTGGGCCAGGCGCAGTGGCTCACGCCTGTAATCCTAGCTCTCTGGGAGGCCGAGGCGGGCGGATCGCTTGAGCTCAGGAGTTCGAAACGAGCCTGAGCAAGAGTGAGACCCCGTCTCTACTATAAATAGAAAGCAATTAATTGGCCAACTAAAAATATATAGAAAAAATGAGCCGGGCATGGTGGCGCATGCCTGTAGTCCCAGCTACTTGGGAGGCTGAGGCAGG
>CAUYPO010120182.1:0-93939 GCA_963574435.1 Cheirogaleus major
CTCCTGGGCTCAAGTGATCCTCCTGCCTCAGCCTCTCGAGTAGCTGGGACTACAAGCATGCGCCACCATGCCCGGCTAATTTTTTCTGTATATATTTTTAGTTGGTCAATTAATTTCTTTCTATTTTTAGTAGAGACGGGGTCTCGCTCAGGCTGGTTTCGAACTCCTGACCTTGAGTGATCCGCCCACCTCGGCCTCCCAGAGTGCTAGGATTACAGGCGTGAGCCACCACGCCCGGCCAGAAATTCCAAGATTTAAACTGGAATCTTGAGATCGTACAGTTAGAAGGAAGGCAAGGACTCACTCCTCTTCCCAACTTTTGTCCCATGGATCAGCTAGTGGCATCTTGAATCTAAATGAGAGTCTTTTCAGATCAGCCATCTCCATTCTTACCCCTGCAAAGGGCCTGTTGTTTAAGGGAATGATGGAAAACAGCTGGGTTGCCAGGTTGGCTGGTTCTGTGGCCTCCTTTCTTTATCCCAGGGCGTGGACTGATCTTGGAGGAGAATGGACAGATGAGTTAACCACCACAGGAGGCAGCTACGGGAGCATAGGCTTTTCCTCTTAGCCCACGCTATGCCCTGAGGATTGACATGGAGCCCACAGAACTCTGTGAGGGGTGCTGTCCCAAGCCCTGCCTGACTTCAGCCTGCCTTTCTCTCCCTAGAACCAGCAGAGCCACGTGGAGGACAGACAGAGATATGGGTCTGATGAATGCAATTGGGTTGCAGCCCCGGAACCCCACCACCTCAGTGACATCTCAGGGCACCCAGACTCTGGCCTTACAGCTGCAGAACGCCGAAACACAGACCGAAAGGGAGCTGCAGGAGCCAGGGACGGCAGCCTCGGGTCCTGGTGAAGGTGAGAACTATGTAGTTCTGGAGGGAGGTCTGACCAGGGGTGGGCCCTCCCTGGGACAGGTAGCCTAAGGCTCTCGGCCCCCTCTGCATGGAGAGATGGTGCTGCATGGGTGCCACTTCTCAGTCAGGGTGAGTACCCCCTCGTGTGTCTGGGCAGTGCCCACCTGGTGACATTAAGAGCCTTCTTAGGCAGGAACATCATTTCCCTGAGCTGGATCACTTTCCTGTAAGCTGAGCTGCTTTTGCAACCTTGCTCAACTCCCACCAAATATCCCGACCTCCCTCTCCTCTAAAACTTGGAGGACCCAGGCTGTTTTTCCAAAGAGAGAATACAGAAAGTAGCCTGGATTGAAAGGGCTACAAGAGAGATTCGCTGCTGCCAGCTCTCATTCGAGAGAAGTGCACCCCAGGCCTCAGGCTTCTAGGGCCAACCCACAGGTTGTCTTCCCTCTGCCCGCATGGCAGGTCTGGGACTGGCACAGGTGAGACCCTCCCATGCTTCTGTCGTACCAAGGGTTTGTTGTCATTTTGGCTGCAGCCTGGCACACCATCATCCCCTTCCTCTCACCTATTTCAGGTGTGGCTCAGCCGGCCTCAGCCCTGGCTCTCCATGCTGGCCTCACACTTTTAAGAACCAATTAGCACTTCCCAGCAGTAGAGCTGGAGCCACTTAGGAGTCCGTCAGCAGCTGCGTTAAGCAGGCTGTTCTCACTCCATCACCCTCCTCACCCCCTACCCGCAACCCCCTTGCTGGGCCTAGCACTGAACAAGGCAGCTCCAAGAAGACACACATTTTCTAGGTCTGTTGAGCCATTGCTCAAAAGAGACCATGGGAGGAGAAGTCATGATGCACATCAAGCAAAGAGTCACGCATTTGCCCATGTTACCCCCAGGAACAGCTTTCCACACTGCAGTCCCCCATAGGGCACTGTCCCTCTCACTGCCATAAACTGAAATTTCTCAAAATCAAGTCCCTTTTGGTCCACAGCCCAGCCCACCTCCTACATCTGAGGTCCCTGGCTCTGTTTTTGATAGAAGCCCCTTTGGTGGGGACACGAGCAGCTGGCAGTGCTGGGCAGAGCAGCCAGTTGCAGCTTTGAGCCTTGAGGAAGAGGTAGCTGAAGGCTCCTTCCACCATCTCCAGGCCTGTTTTTACAGGTTTCTGTGGACTCTGAGCAGCCCTGGAATCAACTATGCCTATTCCAGGAAGCCTGAGAGCCAGGCAACAGGGAAACACCACTGGCTTCTCCAGTGGAGCCAGCTTGCCAACCCTCTCTCCGCATAGATAGGCAGCCTCTGAGAGTCCTCGATTAACCCAGAAGCATGAGGGCTGCCCTTGAGGGATTTGGAGAGATATTCTGTAGTTTTAGGCAGCCCCTCTGATTTGATTTCATGGCCATTTACTGAGTGCCTACCAAGTGTCAGCCACTTGGGCTGTGAAGACAAATAAGCCTCCGATGTTCCCCAAGGAGCTTATAGCCTAGAGAGGGAGACAGACACCTAAGCTGCTAATTGCTTTAGTGTGATCAGGACCTTGGGGGCACAAAGGAGGGGGGCCATGCCCAGCCAGCAGGGCTCAGGGAAGACTTCTGGAGAAGGTGGCCCTGAGCTGAGTCTTCAAGGATGAGGAGAAGTTACGCAAAATGGGGTGGCGGGGAGGCCTTCCTGGAGAGGAGACAGCACATGCAAGGGCACCAAGTTCAAAAACATCTCACTATGCAGAGAGAACCACTAGCAGGTTCGTATTCATGGACATCCAGTGGATGCTGAAAACAGGCTGGGTGAGTGGGGAGGGCATATTACTGGGCCTGGACTGGGATTGAGGCCTGCAGTCTGAAGGTGGAGTGCAGGGGCTCTGGAAGCAGGAGCTGCCAACTTGAGGAGTGTGTCCTCTGCTGTTTCACCCCCCAAAGAATTCTCTGCTGTTTCCTCGGTTAGCACCTGGCCCATTTCTGGCCTCCAGCCAATTATAAGTTCTTTTCTTCTTGTTTGGGGGATGAGGGCAGAGAGTAGGTAGGGGGGGAGCTTTCTTTCCCAGTTTCAAGGGGCCAGGACCTCCCTTCTGGAAAGTAGAGCAAGTGGTAGAGGGGGAAGAGCAGTGGACAGATAGGCTGGAACAGCTCACTGCTTCTGCCTGTGGCCCTGTGAACTTTGCCTAGGGCTCCGACCCCCAGCCCTTCCATGAGTCACACCTCTTTCAGAAAGCAGTCAGGGGAGGGGAGATGTGGGTGGGAGGGGTATGGATGGGTGTCTCTGCCTAGCCCTCTCTCTCCCATGGCCAGGAGCCTTGTTCTGAAGTGCTCACTGCACTGCTATCGAAGTTCTCACAGAGCAGACCAGGGATTAGGGTTCTCTTTGGGCCCAAACTTCCTCATTCAGAGGCAGGCAGAGCCTCTTCTCTGTATTGACACATCCGGTAGCCAGATGTGCAAGAACACGGGTAGCAAAACCCTGGTCAAGGAGGTTAACTCCTCTTCTGGGCTTAGCTAGAAGGGGGATCCCCCTACACCCATGACCACTACAGTATCCCAGATTTATTAATGTTGGAAACCACCCTACTTGTAGTAATCACTGTTCTTTGACCTGTCCCATCCCATCAGCTAGCACCAAAGGGTTCCCAGGCTACTTCTCTTTTTTTTTGCTCTATAAAAAAAAAATTTTTTTTTTTTTTGAGACAGAGTCTTGCTTTGTTTCCCGGGCTAGAGTGCTGTGGCGTCAGCCTAGCTCACAGCAACCTCAAACTCCTGGGCTCAAGCAATCCTTCTGCCTCAGCCTCCCGAGTAGCTGGGACTACAGGCATGAGCCACCATGCCCAGCTAATTTTATATATATATATTTTTTAGTTGGCCAATTAATTTCTTTCTATTTTTTAGTAGAGACAGGGTCTCGCTCTTGCTCAGGCTGGTTTCGAACTCCTGACCTTGAGCGATCTGCCCACCTCAGCCTCCCAGAGTGTTAGGATTACAGGCGTGAGCCACCACGCCCGGCCTCTATAAAAATTTTAGAAAGTCCCTTCAACTCTTCCCAGGACTTCGAGGAAGAGCCATTCACAGGGGGAATTTGCAGGTGTCAGATTTTTTGCACATCTAGCTTTAACAAAAGAGTTTGATCTCCTCCTGAACTTACACTTGACCCTGCAGCAAGCTTTCTTGCCCTCCTGGCCGAGAGGGTAGCTCAGAAAGGAAGGGAAGCCTTCCCTGGGCTGACTGTTTGCTCCCAGCACCAGTACATGCCTGCCTGGCTTGCAGCAGGCATTCAGGAAGAGTGTGGAACTGATTGAGCTGAGGCAAGGCCCTGCCTCCGAGCTTGGCTGTGCTGCGCTGTTTGGAGAGCACCATGGCTCTCTGCCTTGTCTGGCGAAGATGGTGGTTAGACCAGCTGCAGCAGCCTGGGCCCTGGGCCAGGAAAAAGCAGATGTGAACAGGGAGGGTCAGGAAGAGCAGTTCCTCCTTTGACTCCAAATTGTCCTTCCTCTTCTGCTGTTCTGGGCAGTGAAGCCCCCAGAATTCAGTGTGGTTGCAGGGCATAGTGGGAAGTTGCTGATCCTACCCTGGCCTCTATATCCTGATTATACCTTAGAACTTGCCAAGGAAAAGATCTCATGTCAACACTAAATCAATTTCCCATTTTTCAAAGACAAAAAGAAATACTTTTGCTACAGGGAAGGAGACAGCAGAAGTAGCTCCTGTAGCCACCGCTGTTCCTGGATCATGGGGCACATGGCTGCCATTGCCTTCAGGCCCCAGTGTTTTTCCCCTGGAAGAATATACCAGCTGCCTTTAGTAGCTCTTAGCCTTGGCTTAGAGTTCCCAGGAGGGAAGCACAGCTCATAGCTCTGTAGGCTGAAACTATCCACACCCAGCCCTGGGGAAACCATTTGTGTGTACATTTTTAAATCTTCCATTCATTCTTTTTTGAGCACTTACTTTCTGTCTGGCATTATATTGGGTACCGTGAATTCAAAGGTATTGCAGAGGGAATTACATTCAGAGATGAAGCCATCATGTCACTTCCCTCAAAGAAAGAGCACGTCCAGGAAGGAACTAGGAATACTTCTCCTGTAGTAAAGGATAACATGTAACGAGTTTTCAAAGTCTCCTTAAGTCTGGAGCCCCTATAAGCAGCCTAGGAGCCCTTTTATTCCTCCATACATGTATTTGACAAATACAAGCTGAGTGCAAGAACACGTGTTAGACGCTGGACTCATAAGGCTGAGTCCAAGACAAACTTGCAGGAGCTTGCAGCCTGGAAGAGAGATGTTGCAGCCATCAGAGGTGGAGCACCAAGAGGCTTCAGAGATGGAGTAGTCTTCCAACTGGGGCCCAGGGAAGCCTGGGTGAAAGAGATGGCATTTGCACTGGCTCTTGAAACTCAATAGATGTGGGATGTGAGGAGATGGGGCGCGAGCACAGCAGAGAGTGTGCACAGCGTGTCTGTAAACACAAGCAGGAAGCCAGGACCGAGTCTGCCTTAGTAAGGGCTGTTGGTACATGAAGGGTGGGGGTAAGGTAGGAGGGTCAGGAAAGCGGTCAGGGCCTGGCCAGAGAGCACTCAGATGTTAAGTGAAGGACTTGTTGACGACTTTGACTTTGAGGGTCTCAGAGCTGCGGGGGTTTTGAACAGGTATAGACTTAGCCAGAGCTCAGTTAATCAGAGCTTCTTCACAATGGTAATAACGGCAGCCTGGAGACTGCGTGAAAAGAGAGGAGACAGGAAGCAAAGAGAGCAGTGAGGACACACAGCCACTGTCGTCATGAGCAGTGGCCAGGGCCAACACAAGCCGTGGGAGAGGACAGGAGGGCTCCAACCTGAGTATTAGCAGCCCGGCCTCCTCTTGGCCCGTGAAAGCCCCTCGGGGCTCTCTGGGGGCTTGGCTGCAACAGCTCCCTTAGGGCCCCAAGGCAGCCTGCCCTGCCCCTAGAAACCATCTACTGGAAAAGAGCTGATAGTTCACCAGGCACAGAGCCCAGCACAGTGAGCTCCAGTGCCAGCAGGCCTCTGGCCAGCCCACCACATACCCCAGAGCAGGCTGGGAGGTCTCCAGTGCACGGTGTTCTTAGAAAGAGTGGAGGCTGCAGTGAGCACAGGGAGGGCCCCGTGGGGCCTCCCCGGGCAGCCGTTTGGCTCCCAGGGTAGAAGCTATGCTGGCACCCAGGCCCTAGGTTGACCTTTCTTCAGAGCCTCTGTCCCACTGTTAGAAGGCTTTTCCCTTGAGAGAAGGCAGGGTTGGCCCAGTACTCTGAAAGCCCTTCAGGTTTTCTTTCCTTCTGCCCTGGGAACTGGAGCCAAGCTTCCCAGGAAGAGGTGGGTAAGGGTAGCTGCCTTGAGGAGGGTGGGGCAGAGTTTACCAGGGGACCTCAAGGAAAGAAGGCTAGGCATAAGCCCAGGTGGTGCCTCCACTGCTTAGTGCTGAGGAAAACTGTTGAAGACTTGGAGAAGGAACTAGTAGCATGAGGCGGCCAAGCACTAACGAGAAGGGAGAGAGATCTAGTGAGGCCTTAGAGACTGCTAAGCTGGGACACTGGCCTGGAAATCCAGCTCTAAGGAGGCAAGCAGAGAGAAGGGACTGCAGGAGGTTGGGGGAGCAAAGCAAGTCTTGTAAAAATGTAAAAATAGCCTGTGGCAACAAGTACCCCCAAAAGAAAGAAAACTCAACATCATAACCCCAAAACTGCAAAATCCCAAACTGGCCAGCAAGTAGCCAAAGGAAACAAATCAATAGTTCATTTGGGCCAGCGCTGGCAGCCCAGGAGCTGTGCTCACAGTTGCCCCCCACGTTGGCCTGGTTCTCCTCCCCCTTCCCCCAACAGTGCTGAGCGGCAGGTGGGAGGGGAGTCCCTCAACACAGAGCTCCATTGCTGTAGAACCCAAGTTAACATCACAACAGCCACCACTGACGGAGGGCCTGGGGTGTGCATTATCTCATTTCCCCTGCCCAGCACTATGCAAGGTGGATGTTAAGGGACTTGTTCAAGGGAAGCCAGCTAGTGGGTGGCAGAGCTGAGATTTGAGCCTGTCTTGTCTGTTCCCATGCAAGGGAGTGCCCTGAGCCCTCTCTCCCTCCCTAGAGCTGCAAGCACAATAACTTGTTGAGAATGGTGGGTAAAGAGAGAAGTGAAAAGGAAACAGTTCTTCTAGGGAACAGTTAAAAACTCAAGCTTCCTCCTGGTCTTGTAGGAAATAACACAAACAGCACAACAGTGAGAGAAGACAGCATTGAAATGAAGCACAGCAGACTGTTTGCCTCTGGGCCACACCCGTAGGGTGCCCTGTCTCTTTCTGAAGACCAGGCAGCAGACCCCACCCCAGCCTTAGGTCTGCTGAGCTGCCCGAGACAGGGAGAGGACAGGCGGAGCAATCTGTCTGGACCCACCTTCTCAGCCTTCTTTCACACTAGCCTGCTACTGGCACCGAAAGGGTTAATTAAAGCCAATCACTTGCCTTCTGAGTAGCCTTAGCTACCATACGCCATCCTAGGTCTCAGTTTCCCTCCAGTAACACTTTGACTTATGATTATCATGGGAGTTTTGTGTAGCTTTCAAGACTGGTTTTTACAAGGACAGAGTTGGGTCTCCTCTTATTCCTGCTTTTAGTCTGGAATCTCCCAGCTCTTCCTAGTGGCTGCCTGCCTGACTCAGAGGCTCAGGCCAGCAGCTAATTCCCTCTCTCTCCTGCTTCGTACCTTCCAGGTGAGGGCTCAGAGTACGGTGCCGGTGGGGAAGACGCCCTCAGCAGGATCCAGAGGCTGATGGCGGAGGGGGGCATGACGGCCGTGGTGCAGCGGGAGCAGAGCACCACCATGGCCTCCATGGGAGGCTTCGGCAACAACATCATCGTTAGCCACCGCATTCATCGCAGCTCCCAGACGGGCACCGAGCCGGGTGCCACCCGCACCTCCTCACCCCAGCCCTCCACTTCTCGGGGACTGCTCCCGGAACCTGGGCAGCTGGCAGAGCGAGGCCTAAGCCCACGGACAGCCTCCTGGGACCAACCTGGTACCCCTGGGCGGGAGCCACCCCAGCCAATCCTGCCCTCTTCCTCCCCTTCCCCTATTCCTGTCCCCCTTCCCAGCACTGAGGGACCAACCCTGCACTGCAACCTGACCAATAACAACCACCTTCCTGATGGCGGTGGCATCGGCAGGGGGGAGGCTGCAGGCCCCAGTGGGGAGCCACAGAACAGGTAGAGACGAATGTGTGCACTGGTGCCTCCCCTCGAACCGCTGAGCAGAAACCGGACCTCACAGCTGACTGGGAACTGGACGCAGAAGAGCTGCTGGCTGCATCAGGGAACAGGAGGAGTAAGAGGGTGGGGGTCGAGAGGAGTCAGAGTCAGTGGGTATGAGGCAGTTGAATGGGCAGGCTTGCCTCAGGGGACTAGAACCTTCCAGGATCTGGAGCCCAGGAGAGCCACACTGCTGGGCTTAAAGTGAATGGAGAAGCAAGTGGGTGTTTCTGCCGTGAACCCCCCTTTCTCCTAGGAACATGGGCTCAAGGGACTCAGCCCTGCACAGAGAACCCCAGAAGAGTGAACAGTCTTCCAGATCTGGGCAAGCCATCCTGCACAGAGGCCAATGGGGCAGCTTTTCTCTGTCCACTTGTTGGGTGGGCAGAGCCACCAGGAGCCCAAAAACAGGAGGAGTGGTCTGGCCCCCAGAAACCATCTCCAACTTTGAGCCTTCCAGAGCTTCAGCCTCTCTTCATCATCTTACCCCACAGAAACCACAGCCAGGGGTCAGGCCAGGCTCCCAGATTCCTGAGGATAGGGACTTCCTGCATTTACTGATGGGGGACAACTGTGAGGTGAAGGGGGCAGCCTGTTTGCCTGATAGAGGATGGGGTCAAGGGACAGTGGGCAGGTCCTCACTCAGGAGTGGGGGGTGTAGGCTGGCCCACCCCCAGGGCTTGTCCACCAAGCTCCTCCCTCCCCTCCAAGGCCCTCAGCAGCACCTGTGGGTGTCAGTATTACCTGAGCCTATGCCAAAACTAGCCCAAGGCTGGGGAGGGGATGAGACTCCAGGTCAGAATGTGAGGTCTTGGTCTGTGATTTAAGGTGTTGCATGTGGAATCTTGAACTGTATGTGTAGTTTCTAGTGGAGAAATCAAGGCTCTGATCATTTTGTTTTTAGTATGAAAATGTGATTTTCTTTCTGTTTGTAACTCATCATAGAAACATTGTGGTGGGAGGAGAGGGGATAGTCTACTGCTGATGAGGGAAACACCAAAGATCTACATCATTAAAATGATGACATGCCCCTCACCAGGCTCCTCTGTTTGTTTCCATGGAGGATGGAGGAGGGGTGGTGATTGGGATGTGGGGGGCATTGAACTGAGCTGGGCCCAGGTACTCCCAGACATTATTTCTGGTGCTGTCCTAGCTGGGTGAGGGTTGCCACCCCTGCTTCATTCCACTCCCCTGTGCAGCACCACCTCCCGCTTCCCAGGCACGCTGCAGATTGGGTCACCTTCCAGTGGCAGGTGGGTATGTATGCATGATGGAAGGTCACTCATCCTACTTGCTTCCCACTCGGGACCACAGGTCTGGAGTGAAGATGTGACTGGCCAAAAAGCTGGATCCCCTCCAGTCCTGGGAAACCACCCACAGTGGGTGTCCAGGTGGCCAAGTACAGGGAGGCTGGTCATGTCTGCACGTATCCCCCAAAGGTGCCATTCGCTGGCTGCTCAAGTCTCTCTTTTTCTTTGTCTTCCACACAGTGGCTGAAGCTGAAAGGCCTGCTCTATCCATGGGCCTTGGCTACTTCAAAGTTTCAAGCCAGTTGAAAAGTGGTAGAAGGACATTTGCCCCAACTCTTAGCTATACAGGAAAATCAGAGCAACCCCAGGGCTTTCTGCCAGCAACAAATACTTGAGTATTTTTTATATGCCCCGCTCTGCCCCTGATGCTATGGGGCATGCAGAATTATAGGTTCTGCTACAACAGAGACAAAACCAAAAGATAAATAAGTGAGCAAGGAAGTAACACAAAACTTTAAGAGTGATATAGCTAGGAATGCTCAAATTTTCTAGAAAATTACATATAACAATGGACTCTGGACTAAAAGACACATCAGCTAGTTGTGTGACTTTGGGCAAGGCCACTTGCCTTTTCTGGGCTTCACTTTCCCTTGTTAGGATTCAGGGTTTATACTATGCAACTTCCTAAAAGTTACTTCTTGCCCTAAAATCACAAATCAGTCGCGGTCAGAGGGCACAGATGTGCTTAGAGCAGGCTTCCTTTAAGAGGAAGAAGCTAAGAAGAAGGAAGCTCCACTTCAGTCTTTGTCCTCCACCCTCGTACTCTTCCCCCCAGTAGGAGGAAGTCTGACAGTGGGGACTATTAATTTGTTGAGTGTAAACCACATGCCAAGGACTCAATGTGTATTATCTCTCTTAATCCTCCTCCTCTAAACCCTCTGAGGTGGTTACTGTTACCCCCAGACCACACTACTCCACTGGTAGAGCCAAAGTTTGAACCCAGGTAGTACATGATTCCAGAGCACACCCCTCAGCCACAATAATTTCTTATGGAAATAAGACAAGGTGTAGAAGAAACAGAACCCTGACTTGTTCTGTTGCTTTAGGAAAAAAGGGTAGGAGGAGGCCTTGTGGATGAGGTGGTCCAAATTCCATCCTGCCTGGCCCTGCTGTGCTGTCTCTGGCCAAGGATGGACCCAACCCCTCCCTGTTGGAGGCCCTTGTCAACATCAGCCCTTAAATAGCCCTTGCCCAGTGACAGAGCCTCCCTGTGGGTAGGCTCTACCACCTTTGCAGGGCCCTTTGCATATCACACCAAGGCTGTGGGGTGGGCAGGGCAGATTGGCAATCCCTTTTGGAGATGAGGACATAGGTTCCGAGAAGTTCTGTGACTTTTTTATGGACCTAGTTGGATCAAAGGCAGAACAGAGAAACTAAACCAAGTCTCCAGTTCCCAATTTAGCTTTCCAGGGTTCCACTGTGGATTCTGGGATTGAGGGGATAGGGGAGGCAAAAACCCCACCCCATATCAGGTATTGTGGAGAAACTAAAGAGGCTTTGCCTGACAGCTTCTAGAAGAAGAGCTCAAGTCAGTGATTGGAGGCATTTCTGGTTTCTGTGGCCTCCTGCCCTCGGCCTTGCTTGTCTTCCCATCTGACTATTTTAAGAATCCGCCCCCCAAACACACACATAGGCACACACTCTTGGACTCTCCTAGGACCACGACCATTCTGGACCCTAGGAGGGATATGGCAAAGTGCAACAAGCACAAGACTGAACCAACTTTCCTCATCTGTGAAGTGGGGCAAGAACAGCAGCATTTCTTTCGGATCATGCGAGACCAGATTACTCATGTAAAGCAAGATGGCTTCTCACTCCAGCGCAGCCAGCCAGCTCCAGCCCTGAAGTTCCCAACTCTGATCAGCCCCATCCCTGGCGCTCGGAGCACTGGGCACCCGACCTCTGCCTCCACATTCAGCATGGAGAACCCCACACGGAGAGCTGCGCAGCACTGGCTCTTGCTTGGGTCCTTTCCCCTTCTCAACCAGCAGGCTCCTGCCTATTCTCCACCGTTGCCCCCGCCCCACCTGCCCCTACACGCCCACCCCCCCTTCCCGCCCCATGCCGGCCCGTGGGGGAGGGTGGAGAGGGGAGGGGATCTGAGTTGTTTTCCCAAGAGAAGGAACCAGCGTCGTAATGTTAATCGGGTGTTTGCGCTGAGAGAGTGTGGGGTGCCCGGCCTCCGGGCCCGGGTGCGGAGGGGCGCGTCCGACCCTGGCCGTTCCCGGGAAGGGCGGTCTCGGACCGAGACAGCGCGGGTGCCAGGTCAGGCTGAGCCGAGGCCACTCCGCCAAAGCCGAGGCGGAGCTCTCCGAGGTGCTGAAGCCGCCCCACTTTGCGGCCTGCGCAGACAAGGCCCCGAGTCCTGAGGCTCCAGCCAGTGCGATTCTCAGAGACCTCTGGGACTGGTAGCTCGCTCTCTGGGGTCTTGTCCCGGGCTCCGCTCCAGATGACCTTGGGCACCTGGTTTTCCCTCACAGGCAGCGATGAACTCAGTCTCCAGACCGCGGCTGGATGGGCGGCGCGTCCCGTCGTGGGCCTGGGAGACCCGGTGCGTGCCCCTTCCCGGCCCGGAGCGCGGGAGCGGGGAGCCGAGCGGGTGGGGCGTATTGTCTGCGATGGGCGGGCTCTTCTCTCCCTGGCCGACCCCCGCCAGGCTCCTCTCCTGCGCTTTCCCAGGCCCCGACGGCGCCCCTCCTCTGGGCTGCCGGGTGGCCAACACGCAGCCCTAAGGCTGGAAACTCCCGGCCCTCTGCCCCGACGGACCGGACCGCGGTGGCAGAGCCCACCCCACCCTCCCATAACCTCCGGCCAAGCACTCGCGCCTCCGCGGTCAAACCGCGAGCGGGGCCATGCAAGGGGCGTGAGGTCCCAGACAGGCGCGGACACACCTCGGGGTCCCGGGTGCGTGGTCAGGGCGGAGGCGGGAGCGCTGCCAGACCCGGCTGCCAGCTCCCTCCCCAGCCCGCGAGGGGGCGCCGCGTCCCCATGACAACGCGGACACCCCCACCCCCCTGGAGGGCAGCGCCCCCTGTTAATCAGCACCGGCGACTGTGGGCGGTGCCCTCTCAGTGCCAGAGCTGGGAACTGCCGGCCGGCTCCAGGTAGGGGCGCGAGCCGCTAGGGTCTCCGGCGCCCCGGGTGGTGACCCCCGCGCGTCGCCGCTGGGTGACCGGCCCGGGGCGGGCGGCGCGGCCCCACCACGATTGGCTGCTTCCCCGTGACATCACGCGGCTCGGGGAAAAGTGCGAGCGTGAGCGCGAGTCGGAGCCACAGCGCCCGGAGCTGCGGGCGGAGCAGGGGCCGCCCCTCGGCACCCCGTCCCCGCCCCCGGCCCACGGCCCGGCCGCCTGCCCCGCCGGCCCGCGGGGCCTCCCTTCTGTCCCGCCGTCTGTCCGGCGCAAGGGGAGCGGGGCAGAGGCGGAGGGTAAGTGACTCCGCGGCGGCGCGGGGGCGGGGGGCTCGGTTGGAAGAGAAAGACCTGGGTCTCTGGGACCCTCTGAGGCTCCCTAGAGGTGGGTCCTGCTGGGACAGGGCACCAGACCTCTTCTAGGGAGAGCGCGGCGCTGGGAGCGGCGGAGGGCCCGGGGTTGAGGGACCCCGCTGGGAGAAAGGCCCGGGGTCTCTCTGAGGCTTCTCCAGGTGCGCCTCCGGGAAGGGATGGGCATTCAGGAGGTCGTGGGTGGGGAGTGCCTGCTCACAGCCCCCACGGAGCCAGGGGCAGCCGTCGGGGAGGTGGGACCCCGCATTCCAGCCCTCACACTGGCAGCTCCGCAGGGTGCCGGGCACTGGAGCCCCAAGAGCCTTTTTCCCGCCCGTCTCCCCGCCCTCCCTCCCTCTCTCCCCCGCGCTGCCAGCCCACTCCGGCCCATGGAGTCCTCCATCAACGACCTTGAGCCCCGACGGAAAACACCCCTGCCCATTCCCAGCACCCCTCCCCCACTCCAGGACTACCCCTCGCCGTTGCCTTTGCTCTGAGCCTGGGAGATCCAGCTTGTCCAAGCCCCCAACCCCCACTCCCGGCCCCGCCGCGGAAGTGTCGGGCACAATGTCGGTGCCTAACCTCCCTGCGTCCCTCTTCCTCCCCTGAACTCTGGAGTCTCCTCTCCCGCCCTGGGGACAGATCTAGAGGCCACAGTCTTCCTAGAGCCCTGGAGTGAACGCCTAAAAATCGAGGACCTACGCCCCAAAGCACTCCGCAGGCAGCCGGAGCACCCCCTCTCCTCTCGTCCGGGGAAGGGAGGGGTCGAGGACCCGGGAAAGCACAGTGCCCACGCCCAGAGGCTACAGGAACTGCGTGCCAGAGGGGTGGAGGGAGGACGGGCCCCCGAGAGCCAGGGCCCCCTCGACCGCCGCGGAGACGCGGATGAGCCTCCAGATGGGCCCAGGAGTAAGCCCGAACCCGGCCCTCGACCCGGGCCGACCCCAGTGAGAGAAACCGAGTGCCCACTTTGGCTGCTGGGGCTAGACAATGCCTCTGGGGAGAGTGGAGGGTGAGGAGTGGAGGGGGAGAACCTTACACTCGCCTGACCCAAGCCGGTCAGGGCCGCCGCATTGTGGGCGTACTGCCGGTGCCCTCTCGCCGGGAGACCTGGAGGCTTTTGTCGATAACGCGCCGTGGGGCGCCCTGAGTCCAGCCGGGTGTTCCTCGAGGCCGGGTTGGGCGACTCTTGCAGCGGCCCTCGACAGAAGTCAATCCCAGGCTGGGACTCTTCGCCCCATCTTTGAGGACGCGGACACCTCTGGGCGCTCAGCTAAGACAGTGTCCCCAAGTCAGGGGGCCCGTCGCAGCCCGTAGTGTAAGGCCTCCTCGTCTTGCCCCTGCGGCCTTTCCCCACAGCCAGGGCGCAATTGGGACGCCGGCTTGTGGCCGGACCCTCTGTGCGCTCAGGCAGACAGCTAAGGTCTAGGCTGCGTCTCCCAGCTGGGGCGTTTGAAATGTGACCGGTCGCTCACTGCCGGCCCTGCATTTGCCTTGAACACAAGTTCACAGGTCCGGAGACACCCGAACCGTGTGCATCCTCCGGGCCACAGCACCCCAGGCACGCACACGCATGCACATGCACGTGTCCACATGGCGCGGCATGCTCACGCGCTCACGGGCACACTGGTATCCAGGCGTGGCGGTGCGCACACACATGCAGACAGCTACTAGCGTCTACTCGCGCTCCCCCGTAATCACACACAAACAGAACTCGCACTCGCGTTCCCACCCACACGTTCCTCGCCGGATGCCGGGTGGAATCCGGGCGCCCTTAACTTTCCCACCCTTGAACCCCGCGCGAAGCCGAGGGCAGCTCCGGGGCGGTGTCTGGAGGGGCCTGGAGAGGGGATCCAACGTCCTTCCCTCGGGAGGCTCTATATGGGGGCTCCTGAGTGTTCGCAGTCGCGTGGGAGTTGAGGGCGCTGGCGGACAGCGACCGCACGCTCCAGGTCCCGAGCGGGCACCCAGGGACCGACATTGCCATCTAGCGGTGCGCACAGCCTCCGGTGCTCGCCTCCCCAGATCCCGGGCGGGCCTGAATTCCAGGGAAACGCGCCCGGAGGGGCCTGAGGTCGGAATGTCTGCGGGTGACCCAGAGAGGTCCAGAGAGGCGGAGTCCGGGAGACCGAGCCTCGCTCTGTCTGCAGCTGGCAGCTCCCTCAGACAGGCCTTAAGAACAGGACTTGACCCACCAGCCATCCAAGTGTCCCGGCTCGGAGGTCTCTCGTCTTCTGGGAAAACTTAAGTCGGGGAGCCAGCGGGAATTGGGAGGGTATCCTACCCAAGCCTCACTTAATGGTCCCCAGGCGTGTGGATTGGGGGCAGGAGAGAGCAGAGGCCTCTCTGAGCAGTAGCACCTTGGAGTTAAGAAGGCTGCTCCCGGGTTCTAACCCTTGCCCCTGGGGTGACTGGGCAAGTTAATTAACACCATCTTCATCTATAAGAGGATATATACGTCTGTAAAATGAGGATACTAATAGTACCTACCTTTTCAGGCTGTTGTAAGGATTAAACCAGATAATCTATATCAAAGGCTCAGAGAGATTCCTTACTCATAGTTAACACTCAATAAACACGAGCTGTTATGTTTTCTTATTTAGCACCTCTAGACCATTTGTTATTATCCCACCTGCCTGTGTCCTGGCCCTGGGAGGCTAAAGTGAGAGTTCCCTTGGGGCTGGCTGATCACTCCTGCCCCCCTTGTCCCTGCCTGCACACCTGCAGGCCGGTGGAGGAGGGCAGCCTTTCCGTGCTGGGGGCGACTGTCCTCCCAGCTCAGAGGGTGATAGCTCAGCTTCCACTTGAGAGCCTCTCAGAGCTGTACGGGGCTGTCAGAGGCCCTGAGAGAGGGTGCTATCTGGTCTTTGCCCTTGACTCACTGTTTGACCTTGGGGGGTGGCACCACCTGCTCTCAGCCTCTCTCCTCCTATGAACCAAGGATTTAGAACAGGAGAACTTGAACTATCAGGCCAGAAGGCTGAGTCTGAGATGGTGGAGTTGGGGTACCAGGGTCAGACTTAGGTGGTGACCCTGGCACTTGGCCCCAGCCTCCAGAGCATTTTCCTGTTTAGGTGTAGGGAACTAGGAATCAGTGCTGGTCCCTGGAGCTGCTGTGGAGGCCATCCACAGGGTCCTCTCTTTTGCAAATGAGAGGCGGTGCAGGAAGGTGAGGTGGCTTGTGTCAGGCCACACAGCTAGAGCCCAGGCTGCAGGTTCGTGCTCCTTCCTCCACACAGGGCTGCGGGGCCCTAACTGTCGCGCACAGACGCACAGAGCTGCGTATGTCTGCGACCATGCCTGCTGGGCTGGCGTGGCTGTGATGGGCCCGTGTGCGTATGTGGAGCGGGGTGTGTGTTGGCGGGTGTGAAGGAGGCTGGGCTGAGCGGCTGCCCTGGCACAGAGCGCTGGCGTGGGCCTCCCTCACATGTAGGGAAGAGGAAGAGGGGCAGGAGAGCTGGCGAGGAGCCTAGGTGGGAGGGAGGGCAGGCTGGGGAGGGGCCTTGTGCCTGGGGACCCAGCTGGAGAGGGGCAGGGATATGCTTAGGAGCTTACCGCGGGCTCCCTGGCAGCCCTTCTCTGCCTTCTGGGACAATCCTTTCACAGTGGGTTCCCAGTCGGGCCTCAGGGGTCTCAGTCCCCTCTCGGGAGCTGACATCCCCCGGCTGCCCCTACACTGCTCTGCCCCAGTCCCATGCCCTGACACTGGAGCTGAGGGCTCAGGAAAGGGGATGCCACAGCCGCAGGTCCCTCCCTGAGCCTGTCCCGCAAAGCACTCCTCTCCTCCTCATCCTTGAGGTGCCAGCTCCATGCCACCCCCCTCTCCTGCCACATACTTATCCCCACCAGCAACAGGATGTCAAGAGCTGTGGAACTTTGGTCAGGTTATTTAACATCTCTGTGCCTCAGCTTCCTCATCTGTAAGTAGTTCAAAAAAATAATAATAACAGTATCTACCTCACAAGTTTGTTTTGAGGACGGAGTGAGTTAATGCCATGAAAAGTGTGGAAAGTGCCAGCACTCAGTGGACGGTACATGTTAGCGGCTAATATAGACTCTCGTATTATTGTCTTTGTCTCCAGAGACTTTTGTAGGGACTGGAGAGCAGGTCCCCTGGGAACGTGTTGAGAATGACACAGTGGGTGAATGGATGGACACCTCTCACATGCCGGGGGCCTCTGGGACCACCCATCCCCTCCGCCTCTCCTGGCCTCCACCCACACTGGCCTCTGCCCAGGCCTTGCATGTGTCTCTGGGCCTTTGCTCTTGCCATTGCCCTTGGCGGGACCACACTCTGCAGCTCGTCATGTGGCAGCCTCCTCCTCATCACCCAGATGACCTGCTGCGCGAGGCCTTCCCTGATCAGCCAGCCAGGAGGCATCGCCGTCCTGTCTTCTGACTCATCAGTCGTCACCCTGCCTTCTTTCTTTCTAGTGCTCTTTGTGTCGCGCACGTGTTTGCACGTCTCCCCCAGATAAGATTGGGACTGTGTGCGTCTCGTGCACCTCTGCAGCCCAGCACCTAAAGCAGTGCTTGGCACATAGTAGGTCCTCAAAAAATGTCGAATGAATGGACGAATGAGGGAGGATGGGACAGAGTTCTCTGAAGTCTGCTAGATGATGTTCCTCTGTCACCTTGACCCCAGGCTACCTGCGCAGCACCCCTCTGTCCTCTTCAGCAGTTCACCCCTTTTCTCTCCTTCCTCCGCCAGACGCTGCCGTCCACGACGCTGACCAACATGGCCAACTTCACCCCCGTCAACGGCAGCTCCGGCAACCAGTCCGTGCGGCTGGTCACGTCAAGCCACAACCGCTACGAGACAGTGGAGATGGTATTCATCGCCACCGTGACAGGCTCGCTGAGCCTGGTAACTGTCGTCGGCAACATCCTGGTGATGCTGTCCATCAAGGTCAACAGGCAGCTGCAGACAGTCAACAACTACTTCCTGTTCAGCCTGGCCTGCGCCGATCTCATCATCGGCGCTTTCTCCATGAACCTCTACACCGTGTACATCATCAAGGGCTACTGGCCCCTGGGCGCCGTGGTCTGTGACCTGTGGCTAGCCCTGGACTACGTGGTGAGCAACGCCTCGGTCATGAACCTTCTCATTATCAGCTTCGACCGCTACTTCTGCGTCACCAAGCCCCTCACCTACCCCGCCCGGCGCACCACCAAGATGGCAGGCCTCATGATTGCCGCTGCCTGGGTCCTGTCCTTCGTGCTCTGGGCGCCTGCCATCTTGTTCTGGCAGTTTGTGGTGGGCAAGCGGACAGTGCCTGACAACCAGTGCTTCATCCAGTTCCTGTCCAACCCGGCCGTGACCTTCGGCACAGCCATCGCTGCCTTCTACCTGCCCGTGGTCATCATGACGGTGCTCTACATCCACATCTCTCTGGCCAGCCGCAGCCGGGTCCACAAGCACCGGCCCGAAGGCCCAAAGGAGAAGAAGGCCAAGACCCTGGCCTTCCTCAAGAGTCCCCTGATGAAGCAGAGCATCAAGAAACCCCCGCCAGGAGAAGCCGCCCGGGAAGAGCTTCGAAACGGGAAGCTCGAAGAGGCTCCTCCGCCGGCCCTGCCCCCGCCCCCACGCCCAGTGGCCGACAAGGACACTTCCAATGAGTCCAGCTCGGGCAGTGCCACACAGAACACCAAGGAGCGACCACCCACAGAGCTGTCGACCACAGAGGCCACCACACCTGCCACGCCTGCCCCTCCCCTGCAGCCACGGGCCCTCAACCCGGCCTCGAAATGGTCCAAGATCCAGATTGTGACAAAGCAGACAGGCAATGAGTGTGTGACAGCCATCGAGATCGTGCCTGCCACGCCAGCTGGCATGCGTCCTGCGGCCAACGTGGCCCGCAAGTTTGCCAGCATTGCTCGCAATCAGGTGCGAAAGAAGCGGCAGATGGCGGCCCGGGAGCGCAAGGTGACCCGGACCATCTTTGCCATTCTGCTGGCCTTCATCCTCACCTGGACGCCCTACAACGTCATGGTCCTGGTGAACACCTTCTGCCAGAGCTGCATCCCTGACACGGTGTGGTCCATCGGCTACTGGCTCTGCTACGTGAACAGCACCATCAACCCTGCCTGCTACGCTCTCTGCAACGCCACCTTTAAAAAGACCTTCCGGCACCTGCTGCTATGCCAGTATCGTAACATTGGCACTGCCAGGTAGGCAGCAAGGGTGCCCTTGGAGGTGCTGGTGTTGCGTGTGTGCGCTGAGGGACCACATGGCTCACAGGCTGTGGGGAAAGAGTTGGTGGCACCACTCTCGGTTCATGTTTGCTGAAGAGGAGAAGCGAGGTCTCCAAGGCCCCGTGGGGCTCAAGAAGCTCTGGCTGGATTCAGAGACCAGATCCATGCTCGGGCTGAGGCAGCTCTGAACTGGGACCGCCTGGCCCATCTCTGTCGTCCTGCTTCAGGGAGCTGGGGGCACTGGCCTGGCTGGGCATCTGCCCCACTGTGACCAACCATCAGCATAGCTGAGAGAATGGACATCTGGAGGGCAGCCGAAGCCCAGGGCCTCCTCCAGAAGAGCAAAGGGACCGCATTCCTGGGGTTCCGGGCTCGGGGCCAGCGCTTGGGGAAGGAGGCTCAGGAGGGGTGTGGAAGGATGAGGTCCCCCATTATGCTGTAATCGGTGCTTTCTGCCCCCTGCACCCCCCGCATGTAGGCTCAGCCCCCTCTCCCCACGTCCCACTCTGGGGCAGAAATCTCTTGCTGCAGCTACTCAGCCAGGCTCTGGGTGGCTGGGTGGGCATGCCGGAGGCCAGGCAGAGTGGGCTGTACCCCCCACCCCCTGCAGCACTGCCCCTGTCACCTCAGGATGGGGCAGCTGGGAGGTCAGGGACTCACACTCAGGAACTGAGGTCTAGCCTTCTGTGGTTCCAGGCTGAGCCAAGTGGCCCACCTTGTCCTGGAGGACCCTTTCCCCCAGGAGAGGGCTTGACCCAGGTCACAGTTAGGGTGGGGCTACGGTGGGCAGTGTTCCCATCCACCCTCCCCAAACCTCTCTCCCTCTGGCCTCTGCTGGGTGGAGGAGGCCTGGGGCACAAGGGCGAGAGGAAAGGGGTAACCTGTTGACCGGTATAAGCTTCAGCCAACAGTAGGGGCAATGAGGCGGGCAAACAGTCTTGGTGTCTACGCTCCCCAGTGGGCAGAACCTTCCTGATTAGTGGTGGGTTGGACCAAAAGACCTTCGACTGGGTGAGACCAAGGTGGGCACGTCAGTTCCAGTGAGTCATCGGTTCCCTTCCCCAGCCCTGGTGAGGTCCCTGGGAGAGACAAGGGCTGAAAGGCTTAGGGACTTGATCGATCGGGGGCACCCTTCCCGGGCCCTGGAAGAAATTTTCACAAATGTTCTGCTTTTCCACGAGCTCTGGGAGCACTCACCACCAAGCCCCCCTAAACCCACCAGTCCCTACAGGCTCATCTTTCCCCCCACATTCCTACCCCCAAACAAATTTCCACAGCAAACTCCCTGGGAAGGGGCTTTTATATATTAAAAAAGAAAAGCTTTTATTGGGAAAAGAAGTTGGTTTATTTGTTTCTTAGTAATAGTATCATTGTGGGAAAGAACAAAAGGGGGTACTGGGAACGAAATCCCTTTGGGGGGCTCGAGCTTCCCAGAATCCTTTGCCCCTCCCCACTGTGGGCACTTGGGCTAGGGGTGGGCAGTGAGCGGGAAGAGGCAGGGCACGATTGATAAAGCTAAGAGTAGACAAAAGGCACTGGTAGGTCAGATCTCCAGCCTGCGGGGAGGGCAGGCCAGGCCCCAGGTAAAGCCAGGTGCTCCTTGGCATCCAGGCCTGGCCTCTAGTCCTTCCCCTTCCCTTTCTTGGCTGTAAAACAAGAAAGAAATACCATATTAGCAGTTAGGGTGATCCAGTAGAGACCCCCACTACACAAACACTAACATAAAGAGAAGAAAATTCTACTCCCCAGTGGTCTTTGACCAGCTGACCTGGAAGCAGGTTGGATGGGGCAGCCATTATGGTGCTGGGCATTCTCAACACCCCCAGGTTCCTATTTTCACTTGAGATCAGAAAACCTTCAAGTTCCCAGTCCCAGTCCTAGTCACAACAGGCTGAACAGCCTCAGGCCCCTCACCTGAGAGGCCCGCAGATTTACCTCTGCCCTGTAAGCCTCTCTGGGCTGAGTCAGGAATGAGCTAAGTGAGGCAGCAGTGAAATCTTTCCTGTTCTAGAAAGGGCAGAGGGGACCAAATGTGCCCTCCGGCTGGAGCTGACAAAGGCAAGCCCTTCCAGGACAATTTTCTTGGCTCTTACACCAAATGCTCTAACAGAACAGTTTGAGTGTGTCCCTACTTGGGCCAGAGAGGATTTATCTCCTCAGCACCTTGTGTGGGACACCCTCTTGCATGTGCCCATCTCTAGGATTTTTCCACAGACTGGAGTGGTGTCAAGAAGTTACTGGCCAGGACCCAAAACTTCAGGTTTAACCATTCCCCTCGCAGTTGGGGGGCAGCCCTTTGTGACAACCCCACCCTTGTCCCCCTTGCTGACCTTTGGCCTTGGCTTTGGTCTTGGGGGTGCAGGGCTTGGTCACGCGGATGGTCTCCTGGCACTGGGCATTGTAGCGCGCCTTCTTCAGGGTGCCTTGGCGGACTTTGGTGCCTGTGCCCCCATCACACGCCCCCCAGCTCTCAAACTTGTACTTGCAGTCGGCTGGCGGAAGAGTGGCTCCGTCAGAGCCAGGCGGCCTGTGGCCTCCCTCCACATGTCTGCCCAGGTTCCCGTGAGGCTGTGGCCCCTCTCCTGCCCTCCGCCTGCACCCCACCTCACCTCCAAACTCTTTCTTCCAGTTGCAGGGCACCCTGCACCGGCTGCGCTGGGTCTGGGTCCCGCAGGTGCCCTCGCGGAACCCCACGCCGCAGTCCTTGCTGCTGGGGGTGCAGGGTCCCCAGGTCCACTCCGCGCACTCGCCCCCCGGGCCGCCCTTCTTCACCTTGTCTACAAAGCGTGGGGAACAGAGCTCAGGACCCGGGGCGGGGCGCAGGGAGACTCCCTGGGGACCGCCTTCCTGGGGTTCCGGGCTCCGGGCCTCACCGGCCCGTCCCCAGCCCTCCTTCAAGCAGCCCCCCATCACCTTTCTTTTTGGCCACCGCGGAGGTGAGCGCCAGCAGGGCGAGGAGGGCGAGGAGGAAGAAGCCTCGGTGCTGCATCCTGGGGGGAGAGCACGGGTCAGAGTCCCTCGCCCGTCCCCTTCCCCACTGGGGGCCGCGTGCCTGGACTTCCCACCCCAGCTCGCCCCATTTTCCAGGCCCAAGAGTCGGACCGCTAAGGGGGCGGCCCCTCGCCGTTAGTTGGGGCGCCCCGCCGGGAGGCGTCTCCCTGGGGGATGCCTGGAGCCCAGGGCGCAGCTCAGCCCCCCACCCCCGCCTCCAGGCCCGGGTCCGCAGCGGCCAGGCCGGCGAGGGGCAGCCGCGCGCCCTCCACCGCCCCGCGCGCTCACTCGCTCGCTGCCCGCGCTGCTTCGCTCCCTCCCGCGCCGGCCCGTCCCGCTCCGGCCGCCGCGGCCCCTTTTGTCTCCAGAACCGGTCTGAGCCGGTCACATGGGCCCCCGCCCCTTCTCCGCCCCCCACCCCAGCAAGGGCCCGCCCCGCCCCCTCCCCTCAAACCCGCGCCGCCCCCCGACCCGGGCGTCCCCGCCTCCGCCCCCGCCCCGCGCCCCCGGCGCTGCAGCTCCGGCTTCTGGGCGCTTCGCTCCACCGGTGCCCCCGCCCTCGGGACCCGGGTTCTCCTGGCCGCCCATCCTCAGAGCCCGGCTCTCCCGGGCCCAGGCCTCCGTCCCGCCCCAGCACACGCTGCCCCGGCCCAGTCTCGGGCTCCCCCGGCTCCCGCCCTCTGGCCCCGTCCCGGGCCGTCCTCTTTCCTTGCAGACGCCAGCGGCCCGGACCGCTTTTGGGCCGCAGCTCCCCTAGCCTGCAGCGGAGCCTTAGATGGGGACCAGAAGGGGCACCGAGTCTCAGTGGGTCACAGCCCCGGCGCCTGCGAGTCCCCGAGGCCTGTCTCACCCTGTCGGGGCCCCGCGTCCCCTCCCACGGCCTCCTTGGCCCCCCAGCGCCCCTCGGGTCGTTGCATCCAGTGGGCAGGGAGATGCTGTGCTGTGTTGGGGGGAGCCTGGGACCCGGAGCCCCGGAGAAGGCCAGGGGCTGGGATGGGGTGTAGAGGGCGCCAGCGCTTTCTTGGAGCGCAGGGTGGAGGGGCGACGAGGGGCGTGGGGGAGGAGCCCGCAGCCTGGAATGGGTGAAGCTCGGAGCTTGACAACGGCCGTCTGAAAAGTTCCAGACCCGGCCTCTGACCCCGGGGCCTCAGGCCCCGCCTCACCCGCGCTCTCTAAGCAAGGAAAGCAGCCGAGGCCTGGGGGAGGGGGCGTGCTCAAGGCCACTGGGGCAAGTGGGCCACCGACAGGCCTCGCCCCCGCCCCACCTCTCTTTCACTTTCATTGTTACCGTCGCCGCGGGAAGCGGGAAGCCGGAGGAAATCGGCTCCGCCCCCGGCCCCAAAGAGCTGGCAGCCGGGCAGAGGTCAGGAACCAGGCAGGCCCCGGGACCCCACCCCAGGCTGGAACGCCCGCCGTCACCCCCACCCATCCCCCGCCAGAAAGGGTCTGGGTCCAGTGTCCAGTCCCCCACCCTAAGGATAACCCTGCAGCCCCTGCTGCTTCTAGAAGACTTCTCCCGCAAAAGAAGAAAAGCAGAAAGGAAAAAAAAAAATCCACTTTACTGAGTCACACCCAGCTGTAAACATGTCACCATGAGAGCCCCCCCCCCCCAGGCCCCACAGTCCAGGAGGAAATGACCGGGTAATGGGGAGGGTCAGGGGCGGGAGCCAAGCGGGCAGCGGCAGGCAGATGCAGCAGGCTTGGAGTTTCCGGAGGAGCCCTGGGGAGGGTGGGTCAGGCAGGAGAGGGGGCTGGGTACCCTGAGACCAGGTGCCCTAGGAAGCCTCTTCCTGAAGGCCTCCCTCCCTCTCCAGCCCCTGAAGTCCTCAGAGGGCATCTGCTGCAGTGAGGGTGAGGCCGCCCTGAAGTGGCCTTGCCCTGGTCCCTTCCAAAGGCCTGTCCAGCCCAGCCATTTCCTGTTCCCCTGTGAGCCTCCGGGTCCGGCTGGGGCTTCAGGGGGACAAGCAAGACCCCCAGCTCCTCAGAGTCCAGCCCTAGGTCTGGGTGGCTCCTCAGGGGGCAGCACGGGGCTCCTTCCCTGGGGCATGGGTCCCCCCGTGGCCATCTGACTGGAATGTGGCAGTGAGGTGGACAAGGAGGGAGCTCATCCTCTGGCCCGACTGTCCCTCCTGCTGCCCAGGGGGCCTCCCAGCTACACGGCTGTCTCCTGGTCCTCCCGCTGGATCATCTGGTAGTGCTGCCGGTTCTCCAGGTAGGCAGCCAGCTCTGTGTCCTGGGCCTTCTCCGCCCGCTGCCGGGGAGTGTCACCCTGGATGAGGGCAGAGTGGTGGTCAGCAGGCGGCCCGAGTCTTGTGGCCATTCACGGGCTTCAGAGAGGGCAGGGAAGGCCTCGCTGGCCCAGCTCGGGGCCTGCTGCTCAAGTTTCTCTGGACTGTGTGAATGGAAGGACAGCCAGACAGCTTCCACTTCCCAGGGGCAGCCCCACCCCAAGTTTGGGAAAGGCTCCCTGCCCCGGCACTGCTCACCTGCTGGTCTGTCTTCATGAGCGAGGCCCCGGCCTCCACGATGTAGTGGCAGATGGTACGCTGGCCCAGGGCTGCCGCCTGGTGCAGACAAGTCTCCCCGCTGGGGGAGCAGGGGCTGGATGTGGACCCCATCTGGTCCTCTGGGCCCGCCCGGCTCCCACGGGTCATCAGAAAGGGCAGGAAGTTCGGGGCCCCGGGGGATGAAAGACATGGCTAGGAAGAATTTACAGGCTCTGGCCTAACCAAATGGGAGGGACTGGAGGAAGACAGGGTAGTGTCCGGGGTAAACAGGTCCTGCACTGCCCAGATACTCACTTTTCCTCCACAGCATCAAGGATCTCTGGGGGAGCTAGAGGAGGGTGGGGGGTGGTCAGAAAGGCCCAGCGGCCTCCCATCCTCCCGCCTTGGCCCCTAACCCTGGGCCCAGTAGCACAGCTCACCGTGGTCCAGCAGGTAGCGGACCACTTCCTTGCTGCCGGTGCTGACCGCGTGGTGGAGGAGCGTGCGGCTCCGCTCATCTCGGTGCATGAGGTCACCCCCAGCTCGGTGCAGCTCCTGGAGCTGAGGGCAGGAGGCAGGGCTGGGCCTCCAAGCGACACCCCTCCTCTTACCCTAGCTCTCACACAGGCCACAGGCATGTACACCTTGTCTCTGGAGAGACAAGGGGCCTCTCTCACCCCAGGGGCCCATGGGCTCCCCTGTAGCACTGACAACCAAGCTCTGGAGCTAGTGGTTCCTTCTAAGACTTGCTCCTTTCTGAGCACTGGGGAGAGGCAGCCCCTGCCGGGAGACATCTATTGTGGCCTCGACAGAGATGGGGCAAGGTGGCGTGGGACGATCACTGTGGAGGCCCCTCAGAGGGCCAGCGATGACAGGTGACGGCACCTAAACAGGTCAGCTCCTGGCCCAACCCAGAGACCTCACTCCCCAGGGCCTGAGGATGCTGCCGAGGGGAAGAGGCTGGACCCCTGGAGCTGGTACCTTACAGAAGTCGTTCCTCTTGGCAGCCTCAATCAGCTCTTCACCTGCACAGAATACCTGCCTGTTACCCTGTGGGCGGAGGCCCGGGCTCGTGCTGGCCCACAGACACACGTGGCACACACCACAGGTGTGTGCAGAGAAGTGTGCCTGCCAGGGCCAGTGTGCCGGGGCCGGGCTGCCACGTGAGCGTGACCACGTGGAGCAGCAGCTATGTGTGTTCGAGGCTGTGTGTGGGCCCTGCCCCACCCTGCTGAGCCTCACGCCTCTGACTGGGCAGAAAGGGGGGGCCCTGGTGGGAGAGGCCTCACCTTGGGGGGGGGCAGCATCCCCTTGCAGTGACCTGCAAATAGAGCAGGATGAGATGTGACTGGCGACAGCACAGGCCCAGCTGGTGTCCCTCCCCAGCCCCAACGGGGTGTCTTTCATTCTTCCAGCAGTTTATTGAGTGCCTACTACATACCAAGTGCTAGTCTAGGCACTGGAGATACAGCAGGGGACAGATGGAGAACTGGCTCTCACGGAGCTTACATTCTAGCGCAGGGAGACACGCAAGTCAACAAATAAATAAGGTGTCCTGAGAGCAGAACGGGTCAGTGCAGAGGGACAGTCTCGGGGAGAGTGGCCCCTTCATGTGGCATTCTGGGAAAGACCTCTCTGAGGGGGACACAGTCCAGCTGAGACTGGAATAGAGGGCAGCAGGGACAAAAGTCCTGGGGAAGGCCAACCTGAGGCCTCAAAGGACCAACGGAGGTGAGTGGGGCTGGACTGTGGGGAGGGACACATGCTACTCCCATGTGGCTGGGAGGCCAGGCCCAGGCTGAGCTGACTGGGTGAATAGCGCTGAGGAGAGCCCAGGACTGAGGGCTGCTGGCGGAGAAGGTTCTGGGCTGGGGAGGGGCCTGGTCCCACCTGCATTTTCAGGACGCCATGGGGCCAGAGGGGCATGAGTGAATGCGGGGAGTCCAGGAGCTGGGTCCAGGGCGTGCTGGCTCGGACAGGCTAGTAGCCGTGGGGGCAGGGGGAGTGCTTGGGGGTTCAGGGAAGGTTGCCAGGAACTGAAAGGTCAGGTGGGGGGCAGGGAGGAGAGGGGTCAGGTAGGGAGCCTGGGTCTGTGGCCTGAGCAGCAGCGTGAGGTGAGGCCAGGGGCTCATCAGGGAGGCTTTGGCCAGGTTTGGGCTGACGCCATTTAGTCACCCGGTGGAGGGGCTGGGGCTGAAAGCCAGGAGATGGCGGGGCCAGGACACCGGGACTCACCGGGGCGTGGGAGAGCAAGGTGAGGTGGGGAGAGGGGAAGTGGGGGTTGGGAGGTCGGGCCGGGCAGATGCCCCCAGCAGCTCAGGGTCCAGGATATAAATCTCGTCCTGCGCAATCTCAGTCACGTAGTTGAGGTGTTCCTGTGGGGGCAGGTCAGGCTGGGTGTCAGGGTGGGTGCTAAGGGGCAGCGAGGCTGGCAGACCTGAAGAAGCCCAGGCCATGAGCATGACCTGGAGGGAAGCAGCCAGGCAAGAGCCCCTGCCTGCCCTCTCCGCCTCCTGTCCGTTCCTGCTACCCTGCCCAGTCCCTGGCCTCTGTACCGGCCCCTTGGCGCCTTGCCCCACAGCCAAGCCTTCACTCTGGTGCTCTGGCGCCTGGCCAGAGGTGCCTTCTCTGTCTGCCTGGATGGCACTGCGCTTCGAGGCCCTCCCGCCCACCCAGCAAGCCTTTTCTGGGTACACCAGCTCCCTTTTCTGTTGGCACCATCCCCGCACACTCCAGCCTGGAGGGCAGGACCACGCTCTGAGGACATAGACAAGTGTGGACGCACTATGGGATGTGTGGACAGGACAGAGGTGAGCCCGTCTGTGGAGGTAACAGGGAGGGCTTCCCAGGAGGGGTGACTTGGGGCTACAAAGCCAGCTGCGGCTGGAGCAGGCCTGTGAGCACTCACCTGGGCGCGGTCGATCCTGTAGAAGCGGCTGGCAGTGGTGGCTGTGGGAGAGAGGGCTGGCTGAGGAGGGAGGTCTTACCCAGGCCTGGGTCCTCTGCTGCCCACCCCAGGTTCCCCAGGAAGGGTGCAGGACAGAGCCTCGGACTGCCAGGGCCTGACCCTTCAGAGCAGACTAACCGTCCAGGAAGCACCACTTAGGGGACAGTTTCTGGCACATCGGGGACTTGGCTCCAGCACCATCAGGCTCCTGTTGAGAGAAGCAAAGGCCAAGCTGGGAGGGAAGGATCTTGGAGCAGGTAGGAACAGCACGGAGGCGGCTCCCAAGGGCAGGCTCACTTGGGGAGGACAAGTCCAGGCCTCGATTCCCGCCACTCTCTCAGCCAGCACCTGGGGAGGCTCCTGCCCCCACCCCTTACCTGCTGGAGCCTCTCGATGTGGGCGCGGCAGAGCTCCAGGTCACTGTCTCCGGGGACCACCACAGTACCCAGTGGCACAGCTAGAAGACAAAGCAGCTGTCAGCAGCGAGCTACAGCCACCCCTCTGCCCTCAGGGGGCCCTGCAGCTCCTCAGCAGCTGCCTGCCCCAGCCCTGCTGCCACTCACAAGCCTCCTTGAGCTGCTCCTTGTCGTAATGCAGGGCCTCGTAGTCGTGCATGCTGACCCTGCTCACCTGGATCCGCAGCTGCTCGGGCACCGGCTGCTGGCTGTTGGGCAGGGCCGCGAAGAGGGGACTCAGCAAGGGCAGAGCCAGTCCTTGGCCAGGCAGCAAACCAAGTCCTGAGAGGACGTCCTGCCCCACTCCCAACAGCCCTGGGCAGAGGGACTGTCAGGCCCCTTTTAAAGGTGAGGAAACGAAGGCCCAGTGGGGGCCCAGTCTGGCCTTAGCGCCCATGGCACGTGGTGGCAGGTGTGGGACGTACTCGCTGTGCAGCGGGGCAGCGCTCCGCCGCTTGGCCTTCTGCACCATGGTGGCCTGGTTGCGCAGGGCGATGCGAATGCGTGAGGCTGTGAGCTTGCAGGGCTCACCGTCCACCTGCACTGGGATGGCCTTGGACGTGGTGAGCACCACCTCGCGGCACTGTGTCAGCCGCTCCCCGTGCCCGCCCACCTGCAGCGCCGCCTGTGGGCACAGGAAGCTCAGGTCAGGTGGCCCCCCCAAGCTCTGCTTCTTCAAGGGAGGCTCTGGCCAGAGAACAAAGGTGACAGTGACCCCTGAACAGAGAGCAAAGGGGAGGGTGAGACCCCAGCTGGGCAGCAGGGGGGACAGAGGCAACTAGGGTGCTTCCCCCTGGACATAAAAAGGAGAGAGGCTGAGAGTCACCCTCCTGTCAGAGAGGGGACAGGCGGAGCAGGGAGGTGACGGTGAACTCTCCCATCCTGGCCAAGGAGGGAAGAGTGGGTGACTCCCCTCCCAGCTCCAGGCCGTGCTCCCAGACACTGTGGGCACAGGGACACTCACCAAGGATGTCATGGTGAAGCCAATGACCTCGAGGTAGCCGTCATCGTGCCGCTGGGGCTCAAAGTCGTGGTGCTCCCCGGGATGGCCCCAGGGCATGGTGCCTGCACAGTACCTGGGGGCAGGGCGATGGGAGGGCTGCAAACACAGTCTCTGCAGGGCTGGGACAGCAGGGCTCCCGGAGCCCGCCCCTCCTCACCTGGGGATGTTCAGGAAAACAATGCACTGGGGTTTCAGGTCCTGAATCTTGGGGGTCAGGTCTGTTCCATCACACTGGAGACAGGAATGGGGGAGGAAGATGGGGGCCACATGTGCCGAGGTGGCCTCCCTCCCTGCTAGGCCACCCGCTCTATCTGCTGGCCCCACTCACCACCACTCGAATGTGCTTGGCCAAGTCCTTGGAGCTGCCCATCAGGAAGTCAGAGAAGGCTGTCTGTGGGAGACAGAGGGCGTCACCATCTGGTGACAGAGCTCTTTCCTCACCACCACTCAGCAGGGCTCCTGCGGCCTGGAGCACACAGGTGGGCAGGGGCATGTTTGGTAGAACATAGGTGGGCGGGGGTGGTGGTGTGGGCAGACCCCAGACTCACCCCGGCATAGAACATCTTATTCCGAAAGCGGCTGTTGAATTTCTCTGGGTTGGCCTCTGGGTGGAGACAAGAAATGGGGACAGTTAGCCGTTGTGAGCCTGCGGGCACCTCCCAGGTCGGGGTAGTGAGGAGGGCTAGCGAATGACTTTCGCTGGTTGGAGTGAGTCTGATCCTCGTCAGGGATACCCGCCCTGGCCTCCCCGGGCCTCAGCAGGAGGCTGCCAACCTCGAGACTCGTGAAACTCCAGGGTGACGTGGGCGTCAAAGCCCAGGCTGAAGTAGTTGTTGAAGACATCCAGGGGCAGCTGGAAAAAGGTCATGGGACCAGGATGAGGGCTGTGCCTAACAGATGTCCCCCGAGCAGGGGGACACACCTGTTCAGCCCGTCATTTTCAGAGGCCTTTCCTGTGGTCAACCAGACCTCTGCCCCAGCTCCTTCGAGTGGGGCTTCCCCAGGTGCCGGTGGCACCTCTTCCCCGCCGGGTCCCCAGCACTTCTTCCCCGCACGCCATGTGCTGAGCTCCACGAGGGTGGGGATTGTTTTGCTCACTGCACATGGCAGTGTCTGGCAGGGAGTGGGTGCTCAGTAAGGATTTGCTGAACCAAAAACCGTCTTGTGAGGTGAGTACCACCATTCTCATCGCGCAAAGGCAGAAGCACAAGTTTAGAGAAACGAAGAGACTCAGCGAAGGTCTCAGCCAAGGTTCCCAGCAAGTGGCCAGCCCAGGCTCCTGGGAATCCCGGACACCCAGACCTCATCCCCCGGCTGACGCACCCGGTCGGTGGCGCCCTCGTCTCGCTCCTCAGGCCCCGCCTCAGGGTTGGGCTCAGCACGGAGGTCCCAGCGGTCCAGCTGCACCACGTTGCCCTCCTCTACGTGGGAGAGGATCTTCGACACGGGCTCGTCTGTGTAGCCCTGCGGGGAGGAAGCAGGGGCTGAGCCTTGGAGACCCCCTGCTGCGCCACCCAGCCCTCCTGTGGGTGCTTACCCCACCCCAGTTGAGGGTGCGGGCCAAGTCGTTGCCAGTCCCGAGGGGCAGGATGGCGACAGGGGGTGGCGGCTTTAAGCGCAGCTGGTCCAGGGTAGAGAGGATCCAGCCGACCTGGAGGAGGGCAGAGCAGAGGAGCCAGCCAGCTCAGGCCCAGCGGGGGGCCGAAGCTTCAGCCCCAACCCCACAGCCCAGCTCCGTGGGGAGAGCTCACCGTGCCGTCGCCCCCGCACGCCAGGATCCGCAGGTTGTGAACTTTGCGGTACATTTCCAGCCTAGAGCCAGGGGAGACAGGAATGGGGTCAGGGGATGCATACCGTACCCCAAGAGCCAGGCAAGCCCCCTCCACGGTCCCCCACTGAGCCTTGGGCAGTACTTACGCCTCCTTGGGCCCTCCCTGGCTCAGGTCAAAGACTTGTCGGGGATTGAGATACCAGAGGAAGGACTGGATGATCTTAGCGCCCTGTGGGGGACGGGGAGCCAAGAGGTGTGGGAAGGGGGGCAGGAGGGCAGCAGGGGAAGGGCAGAGTAGGAGACGCACAGGGACAAGGCTGTGGCCACGGGACCTGGTCCAAAAAGGGTGAGGGGCAGGGGTGGAGACAGGACTTTCTCAGGATCCCTGGAAAAGAGGGACTGGGGCAGAGCCAGAAAGGGACCCTGGGGACAGCAACAGGCAGGTGGCTTGACCCCGAGCCCTACCCAGAGCTCAGTTGAGAGGGAAGGCTGTGCCTACCTGGTTGCCCCCACTCTTGGGGTTCACAAACACCAGCAGGGGCTTCATGAGGGGGGAGGGGGTGGGCCTGATGATGAAGGGTCTCCAGCGGCCCTCCTTGGAGACACAGAGAGCCTGTGAGGCCCTTTCCTGTCCTGGACACCCTAGCCCCATCCTCAACAGCCCCCTGGGTGACACTTTATCACCCCTGGCACACCCCCGAGTACCAGCTCTGGGTCAGACCTCATGGCAAGCCAGGCCCTAGACAGGCAACTGGGACCTAATCTCCCGCCCTCCTCGAGGGCCCCAGAACCCAAACTGCCCCCCTGAGAGCTGGCAGCACCAACCCCGGGGGCTCCCAGCTCTGAGAAACTCTCCCCTTTCCCGCTCCCCTTCCAATCTTGCCCGCCCTGGTCTAACCTCAGGCCCTTTCTTGCTAGACTTCCTCTTGAAGGATGCTCGCTTCTTCTTCTTGCTGGCCTTAAGCGTGTTCTGTAAGGGAAGCAGAGGCGTGGTGACAAGGTGGGTAGGCTGGGGTGCTGGTAGACCCCAAACACGGGTGTGTGTCAAGGGCGCAGGCAGGACTCACCTGGGGCCTGCGTGCACGCAGGATCCAGGTGGGTGGGATGACCACGGCCGCATGGACGCCCAGGGAGCAGGGCTCCTCGATCTGCTGCAGCATGAAGCAGGACACCTTGCTGTGGTACTGGAGGACACGGAGGGGCCGGGCTCAGCTTGACGCTTGAGCCTCGGGACCCAGACCCAGTGCTGGGCAGGGGATGGCCCTTGGGGGACAGGGGAGCATACTCACTGCTTGCTTGCACCAGGAACAGCTGATGGCCACAATCTCCTTGCTGTGGAAGGCGAACTTCTGCTGGAAGCCCTGCGGGTGGACAGGACGGCTGGGGCACCGTCGGGCTAGAGCAGCTGACCCAGCCCCTCTCCTGCTACGAACCTCTGCCCGCCCAGGGAAACTGAGCACATTGTTTTAAATTAAAAAAACTATAAAAAGCCCTCAGACCAGGGATGCTTAGCCAGGGGCCCACAACCCTCTGCAGTTAACCGTGAAGCACTGGGTGCACACATGTTCTACTGGCGAGGCACAAGCTCACTCCTGCGTAACTCAGATTTTCCCTCCTTCCTGCTGCCCAAGTGTGGCCAGGCCCCCCACGTGCTCTTAGTCTAATTAGTTGCTTCTTTGGCGCACCTATCACATTCATTCTCTGTTCATTCCACCAACTGTTATCGAGGGCCTCCTAAGTGCCAGGTGCTGTGCTAGACGCGCGGAATAAATGGAGGTGTGAGCCTCTGCTCCTGTTTTTTTCTTTTTTAGAGACAGGGTCTCACTGTCACCCAGGCTGGAGTGCAATGGCACAATCACAGCTCACTGCAGCCTCAAACTCCTGGGCTCAAGTGATCCTCCTGTGTCAGCCTCTCAAGTAGCTGGAATTACAGGCACGCACCACCATGCCTGGCTAATTTTTCTATTTTTTGTAGAGATGGAGTCTTGCTACATTGCCCAGGCTGGTCTCACACTCCTGACCTCAAGTGATCCTCCCGCCTCAGCCTCCCAAAGTGTTGGGATGACAGGCATGAGTCATAGCTCCCGGCCACCTGTACACCTTTGAGAGCCTCCACTTAGGGAGAAGACAAGGAGTAGACAAGTAAGTGGACAAAACAATTGTGGCCTGTGCTAGGGGAAGGGCGTCTGGAGAGTCTGTCTCTGGGCCACACTGTCCTCATGCAATACACACTCAACAAGTACCTACAGAGTCTAACAAATAAGCAAGTCTACATGACTCTCAAAGGGGTCACTCGTGACTTCAAAGCAGGCCAGACACACTGCATTAGTAGCTTCTGCTCAGCCCAGAGACCAAGAGCAGGCCAGGGAGTTTTAGGACTGACCGGGCACAGCAGCCAGGCCGTGCTGGACACACAGATGGATAACAGGTAGCGATGTCTCGGGCAGGGCCTCTCACCTTCCCACAGTGCCGACACTTGCCGTCTTGGCGTCGCCTGTGGACCCAGTGGTGCCGTACGAAGGTTGGCTGGGGGAGGAGGGGAGAAATATCACTGGGTGGGTGAGGGGTGGCCGGGGGCACAGCCCTGAGCATGGTCCACACCTCTCAGTACATCAATGCTGAGGGCTGGGGGCTGCAGGGAGCTCTCCACAGTCCTGTGAGGAGCTGAGGAGGGGCTGAAGACTTCTCTCCACAGCCCAGAGGGGAGGCTGCGACTCAGGGGGACAGAGAGCTGGGGGGCACATGCTGCCCACCCCTCTGCAGGCAGGGCCAGCCAGGCCTCCCATGGGGACCTCACAGCCACAGCGGGGGGCAGCTCCCCCACCCAAGGGCTGCCTCGGAGCCCAGCCCCCTGGTGGCACTCGGAGGCACTGCGGAGAGGTCCACTTGGGAAACTCAGGGCGTCCCTGTCCCTGACCACTCACCTCACGGACGTTCCTGGAGCCTGACTCACGGAAGGATGGCTTACAGCGGAAATTTATCTGCAAAACATAGCAGTGACCACCAAAACGTCAAAACCTCCCTGCGGTGTCGGTATATGGTGGCCCCTCTAGGAGAGGGTTACCCAGTGTCATCCTCACAAGGTAGAGATACCCCCATCATCCTGGGAGCCCTCAGAACATAAGACACCTCCTCTCGGAAGCCCTCCCGAAACTCTGTCCTCCCCACTAGCCAGAAGGAACCTTTCCTTCCTCTGCCCAGGACCCGGGATGGGAAAGACTGGGAGTTTCGTGTCTGTCTCTGCAATGATATGGGGCTGTGGTTAACCCATCCTGCTGGTCCCCTTGCAGCTCCCCACACCCAGACACAAGCACTGACCCAACCCTTCCTTGAGGACTTGTGCTGACTGGCCCCAGGAGATCTTTAGCTAATTTGTTGAACTCTAGTTCGATTTTTACCTCACATGATAGGTCTACGATGCTTAGGGCTGCATTTCCTATTTTTTTCTTTGTTCTTTAAAGATGGGTCTCACTATGATGCCCAGGCTGGAAGGGCAGTGGCCATTCACAAGCATGGTCATAGCTCACTGTAGCCTCGAACTCCTGGGTTCAAACAATCCTCCCACTGCAGCCTCCCAAGTATTAATAGCTGGGACCACAGGTACATTCCACTGTACCTGGCAGGGCTGCATTTCTATCTCCCTTTTCCTAACTGTCCCTACTTCGGCCTTAGAAGAGGTGTCGCCTCAGTCTACAGTCCAGCAGGCTGGGGAAAGCAGCTAGCTTCACTCAAGCCATTCCTAGTCTCAGGTGTCCTGTGTGCCAGCCTAGGTTTCTGCAGGCTGGGAGCCCTGATCTTCCATGCAAACCCTTCCACCCTCCGCCTTGACTCGCCCTCCAGAAGCGCAGCAGACACGTGGTGGACAATGGTCCTTGGGGAAGGTTTCTACAGAGGCAGCATGTAGGGGACTAGCCCAGCCACAGCTGAGCTGTGAGGCTTCAACAAATCAACGGCCTCTTCTAAGAGTCAGTTTGGAGATGAGGGGATGGTATCATGGCCATCATTCTTTAATTCATTCCATCAAGTGATGGTCAGTGAACTCCACTTTGTTCTAGGCAGGGAGGACACAGTACATGGGGGAGCCAGGATTCAAATGCAGGCATGTTGGCTCCAGGGTCCTTGACTCTCCACCACCATGAATGCTGGGTCACTCCTGGCAGGCGGTGTGTGGGTGTGTGTGTGTGTGCGCGTGCGCGCATGTGCTGAGGGGGCTTCAGTACCTGAAGGGGAGGAGTGGGAAAGGCCGAACCACCATACTCACCTTCTCCAGCTGCTCGATACAGGGGGTGTGCACCACGATCTTGCAGGCTGCGCACTTTCTCCGGGACACTGATTTCTGCTGAAGGATAGAGAGGGCCCCTGAGGCACCAGGTAACTATCCCGGACGCTGCTTCTGGGCAGGCTCTCTGTGTGCCAGGAACCCCAGTCCTGGCGCCTGGCACCGGGACAAAGCCCCCACCACCCTCACCATCTTGGGGCAGCCCACAGTGGGGGTGCTCAGGCCAGGGCTTGTTGCCACCTGCCGGGAAGGGCTGCACGGTTAGGGCTACAGGCTCCACCACCAGGGGGCGGCATGCGCGAAGAGCACACTCACCAGCATCTTGGCTACACAGTACTGCTCCCCAACATAGCAGAAGTCCCCTGACACGTTGGTCTCAAACCAGATGTGCTCCCCATACGTCGCTGACTCCTATGGCACGCGATGGGCATACTCAGTGCATGTCTGCTGCCCAGCCCCACCACCTGTCCCCCCCTGCCCCCCGCCAAGACAGACCTTCTGCTCCAGACTTTACCCTGTCCTGTTTCCCCTACTGTCCCCTCTTTAAGGCTTGGCTCAAATGCGGCCACCTCCAGGAGCTCTGCCCATGGGTCCTCTCCCAGCTGCCCACAGCCCCTCCACCCCACACTGCGCCATGGCCCAGAGCCCAGCAGAGCTGGTTCCCAGCGCTGTCCAGGCACTGTCCCTCCCAGCACCAGCCACTCACGCTCCAGTCCACCGTGCTCCGGATCTGCCGCTCTGACTCGACACAGGGGGCCCCAGGGGCAGGGGGAGGGGGCGCCAGGTGCGCGAGGCCCGACTTGGTGATGGCTTTCCTACAGAAGAGGAGACAGCTGAGGCTCGGAGGAGGCTGAGCACTTCCTGTCTCAACAGCCTCCCCCACCACCTGGGATCTCTGCCCTCACCACGACCTCGACCCAAGGCCAAGGCAGGGACAGCAACAGGGAGGGTCAAGGAGCCTCACAGCAGCTCCAGAGGCTGAGAAGACCCTGCGAGAGCCTCTGCCCTTCAGGGTGTGCTGACTTGAGGGCGCTGCCCAGAGCTGTTCCTAAGTGGGTACCCTTGGGCCACACAGAGCTTCAAGGCCCTTGCCTGTGCCACACCACGCGCCCTGCTGGCCGCCGCTATACCTACGCAAGCAGGGCGCTCCAGGTCTGGGGTCCGGCTGACTTGCGCCGTAGGGCTACCTGGCGCCTGCGGGACAGCGGACGCACACGGGCAGGTGTCACCGGGCCAGCTGGGGTGCCTGAGGCTCTTCGGCCCCCGAGGACAGGCTGCTGGCCTGAGGGTCGACGCTGGCTGAGGCGCCGATAGTAGCCATGTAGGCCCCAGAGAGCGTGGTCATAGACCGCCTCCACCGGGAGCAGGTGGGAGGAGCCTCGGCGCAGGCAACGGGGCATGGGCAGCAGTGGCCAGGCACCCCGGTGTGGGGGTGGCCCTGGTGTCGTGGTGCCTGGCTGGGTGGCACTTGATGTGCCAGCTGCCACATCCTCCTCCTGGACGCCCTCCTCCTCCTCCTTCATGCCCGCGAGCCTGGCCAACAGCAGGGGTGCACCCAGAAGCTGGGCCTCCACAGCGGCCAGCTGTGAGGCGGGCACCTCCTCTACAATGAAGTGGGGGTTGCAGGCAGGCGGCACGGTGCTGGAGCGCCGGCGGCCAGAAGCCCGGGCCCCCACCCCGCAGCTCAGGAGGCAGCCCTGGAGCTGGGCACTGGAGCGGCGCCGCTGAGCCAGCGAGGAGGAGGCCTGGCCCGCCGGGGAGCGGCGCCGGGCCTTGCCTGTGGGCAGCCCCACGCCGCTGGGCCGCCGCTTCCCCTCTGTAGGGCCTGGTGCCTTCCGCTGGAAGTGTCTCTTAAAGAAGGTCTCCATGGCAGGGGCAGGCACGTGGCTGTTGGGCAGAGACCTGGAACATCAGCAACTGGCCCATGCTGTACCCACGAACAGAGAAGCGACACTTGGGAAGGAGGGAGGGGGTAGCTGTGGCCTCTGACCTCTGTGAATGGGGTGCTCTAGGGTGCCAGCTTTTGGGACACTGACATTCTCCCCAGTTGTATCCTAGGCTGTCCCAGGAGTCCTAGGGAAGAGGGTGCTTCAGGCTGCCCACCCCACCTTCCCCTGCCCAGGCACCATAATCCACAAAGCCCTGGGCCTAAAGGACTTCACCTCCCTTGCCAGAAGCTGATGGAAAAGAAAAGAAAAAGGAAACTGGGAGTCGCAGTCTGTCTAGTCAGACTGTGGGGCCTGGAGCACAGTTTTCCCTCTCACGGGGCCTTTGTTTTGCCTCCCACATCAGGCAGGTTAGGTTTCCCCTCCTGGGATACGGCACAAACCAAGCTATGTTGACAAAACGAGGTTCTCTGCAAAGGAACTCGGTCCTGACAAGACCCCCCGGCTCTCTGGGCCCCCAGCCTTGCTCGGGCTGAGGGTGGTGCCCAGAAACGGAGAGGGTCTGACGTCTGGTTCAGAGGTCAAAGGCCCTGGGGAAACCAGGCCTCAGAGAACCGGAGAGCCGCTGGCTGGGCAGGGAAGGGCTGAGCCGGTCTTGCTTTACTCAGGCGGATGCAACGAGAAGCTTGAGCCAGAAGAAAGGCCTCTGGATTCTGGGTGTGTGCACATCTGTACATGTGAAGGGCTGATGGTAGGAACTTTCTGGTACTTGACTGCTCTGTCTCACCTTTCTGAAGGGGCAGAGTATGGACACCCCACATGTGAAGTGCTGGGTGATGCCTGGAAACCCTTCCTGCTATGCTGTCAAGGGAGCTTGTGACCTGCACACCGTCCTGGGCCCTGATGCTAGAAGCCCTGCCGCTCACAATTCCAAACACTGAGCTGCCCAGAGCTCCCTCCTGCAGGGAGGCAGGAGCCATGGGCACTGTCCTTGCTGCTCCTTGGACTGTCCTCGGACCAGCTCCCTTCATCAGCCCACCTCCTTCCCGCCCCTCCCTTCTTCACAGGCCAAGGGCATCAGGCTCCTGTGTTCTCATCTCTCATAACGGTGGGGGAAGGGCAAGAGGCCAGGTATGGCTCAGGGTGGCGACACCCCTGGTGCTGAGGGCCGCCTGTGTCCCACATCAGTGGCTCTCCTGGGCCCTGGCCTCTGAGCCTGGGGAGAAGCTGATAGAGGGATGCATCCTAGCTCCTGGCAGCTACTAAGGTTAGAGCCACAGCCACGGGACAGTGCTGCCTGGGGCTGGCAGGAGACATACTTTGGCCTGTTGAAGGCCTGGCAGAAGGTAGGCATGATGAATGGTGCCCTGGGAAACCATGGTGGGAGGGAGGATTAAGGCCGAAGTGGTAGCTCTAGGAGTCAGGTCAGGGCCTCGTGTCTAGCACCTTCTCCTTCCTCCCACCCTGCTCTTTGATTTGCTCCTGCCCTGTGGGCCTGGGTGCAGGGGTGCTGGGCATGAGGTGCACGGGCTGCAGCCTGTGCATGTCGGTGACCAGCGCTTAGTGCAGGCAGCCGTGCCTGGGGAAGCAGAATTTGAGGCAGCCCAGTTATGGGTCTCTGCCTACTAAGAGGCCCCAGCTGCTGCAGATGACAGGAAGGTTGGGGCAGTGGTCTCCTGACTCCAAGAGGTGCCCCACTCAAACCAGACCAACTGGCCAGGAGGGGAGTTCCAGGATAGAAGAGCAGGCATGTAGAGAGCGCTTGGTTTCCTCCTAAATCAGCGTCATCACGGCTTTTACTGAGCCTACCGTGTGTCAGGTACATTTTATAAACCCCAGCGACCCCAGGAAGTAGGTACTGGCTTACCCACGTTCCTGACGAGGGAACGGGGATGCAGAGAGGTGGCACGGCCACAGCCCAAGCAAGCCAGCACAGGGCCGGTGTCGGAACCAAAGTCCACCTGATGGCAAAGCCTGCACCTCAGAAGCAGGTGGGGCATGGGGTCTTTCCTCTCGGGCCTCGAGGTTGGGACAGGCTGGGAATGGAACCATGGTAACAACAACAATCCCACCTACAGAAGCCCTGCTACGTGACCGGCCCTGGGCTAAGCGCTTTAATTTATCGTCTCATTTGATCCCTATCACAACCTGAGGTCGGCAAGACCAGCTGCTCCATTACAGAGACGAGGAAACTGAAGCTCCAGGAGGTGCAGTAACATGCCCACAGCCACATGGCCAGTCGGTGGCGGGGCTGGGACCTGAACCCGGCTCTGCCTGACTAGAGGTCTGCTCTACACCTGGGAAAGAGGAGCCGGAAGGCCTGGCTGCCCGCTGCCGCCAGGGTGTCTGCTTTCCCTGCCTGTCTGGTCAGGCTGCCCTGTGACAGCTGCCTGGCCTGGAGGAGATTAGTCACCCGGACACACCGCCTGATGCTAGTGTCACCCAGAAAACAAAAGGCCACAGTCAGGGTGGGGGAGGTGCTGCCGCGCTCTGTGGGTGGTGGTAAGGGCTGGGCCCTGCCTGCTGCCCCAGACACACACTGACAACAGGGCCAGGCACCCCGGTGACCTGGGGGCCACTTGCAGGTGTTCCCGCAGCGCCAGCCCCATGTCCACATCTATCCAGGAGTCTCCGCAGCTGCCTGACGTGCAGTCCCTGCCAGCAGAGAGCAAGGCAGGCCAGGCCAGCCAGTGCTGCATGACCACATTCAAAGCCTTCTCCTCACGGGCCTCAGTTTCCTTATTTGTGCAAGGAGGCTGTCAGACTGGGTAATTTGACATTTTATGATTTTATGACATTTATGCCAGGCACCTAGGACTCTGTGCTCCCAGTGTCCCTCCCCCTTGGCCCCATGTTTCCTGTTCCTCTGGTCTCCATAGAAACCTCTGTCCTCTGGTCAGCAAGTGCCCAACTCCTCACTTCCTATCTCTGCTGGGGCTGCTCCTGGGCCTTGCAGAAGCCCAGCCTGGGCCTGAAGCCTCTCCCGTAGCGCAGCTCTGCACGGCGGCGTCTTCTCACCGCACGCTGTCACCTCCAACTCACCACACGGTACATGTAAAGGTCACTGGCGGAGGCCCCACAGGGCTCTGACACCAAGAGCACAGCAGAACGGCTGCCCCTTGGCCTCCTGGTGGGGAGCCTGTCACACCCCAGGAGGACGGGGTGGGAAAGGACTCATGGGCCCCCATCAACCTCCAGGTGGCTACTGGGGCCTGGCAAGGGCAGGGCCCTTGGATGCTAGGAGATAGGCACAGTGGTGTCTGGCCACACACCCCTGAGGGACAGTGACTACGGCTAGGGGCAGCTCAGCTGGGGACAGGGGGCCGTGGGCTGCTGTTTCGTCAGCTACTGGCAAGAGCCGACAAGCCTCCTAGCCTCCCAGCCCAGGCCAGCTCACACCCTATGCTAGTTCAAGGGCTTTGGAATCCCGCATCTGCCATGGCTACCCTGTGCTCATCCATGAACCTGTGAGCCTTAATTTTTTTCTCATCTGCAAAATGGGGATTATACCACCTGGCTCAGAAGAGTGCATAAGGGAAGTTCTGATGCGATGATGAAGGTGGGGTACCTGACGATACCTGGAGGGAGCAGGGGCATGACAGGGCCCACATCCATAAGGCATGTGATAGTGCCACCTCCTTGGCTTTGTCTGTCCACAGCAGGGGTGGGAACCCAGAAAGGGAAGCAAGAGTGCCCAATGTGGCCACCACATGAGGAACAGAGCCAGCAACTGGTGCCACCTGGGTGTCTGCTCATGCTGTATGGAATGCCCTCTGCTGCTGGTACCGGGCTCGGACCCCAGGGACTCTCTGCCCCCAGAGGTACTCTCAAGGGCCACCCATGGGGTTCAACCAGAGCGCTCGTTCCATGCTGTGGGCAGGCCCCTGCACACACTCCACTCACTAAAGGCTGGGTAAGGTGCATGGTGACCCCACCTCCAGCAGCACAGAGCAAGGGCCTGGAACTGCCTCCCCAGTGGCTGCCAGCCAGAAGCCACCTCTGGTCCCTTTGCTCCCATAGCCCCCAGTGGAGGGAGGAGGTCAGGAAGCGGGAAGAAGGCTGGCACATGCCAGCCTGGGGGTTGGGGAGGCAGGTGCTGATCTCCCAGGCCTCTACTCACTCTGGGGCGCTGGTCAAAATCAAAACAAGCGAACAAAAGCGTACATGGGAACAGGTGGGCCAGGCTGGACTGTAAAGAAGGTGGCTTGCCCAATTAACACCGACCTCAACAGGGTCCGCCCTGGCATGAGCAGGAGCTCAACTCCTACCTTTCCCTTTTCCGTCAGCTTCTGGGGCCTGGCAGAGCGAGAGACCCTCACCGAGGGATGGTGGTGCCTGGGCCCACCCTGACCCACCCCTCCCCGGACCCACCCACATAGACACGGGAGGGGAAGCGAAGGGCAAGGAGGGGCTGGGGGAACCCCCTTTGACCTGATCTGGAAGGCAGGGCGCAGGTGGGAGCGGGGGTCCCCGTGGGCCAGGCTATGGCTCCAGCTCCGGGCTGCCGGCCTCTGCTGAGCAAGTCCTAGTTTGGAGCGTGAGCTGCTGTGGCTGCTGCTCTGCCCCCTCCCCCTCGCCACCCTCCTCCCCCTTCTGAGACAGCCGTTATGAAAATAACCCGATTGGTAACCGGCTGCACTTCCTCTCCCAGAGGCGGCTCCGGCCCTGTGGCAGGCAGGAGGCCGGTGGGTGGGCGAGCACAGGGCCAGTCACGTCTCCTGGCTCCTCTTCCCAAAGGCCCCAGAGCCAGGCTGAGCAACAGCCCAGTAGCCTCCCCTCTACCTGGCCTGGCCCAGCCCAGCCCATGCCTCGGCTTGGGGGTAAGGTCTAAGGAGGGAGAAGTGGGGGCTGGCCACCAAATGCCCTCTCACACCCACAGGACAGGTTTTCTGGGGTCGGAGGCAGCTAAGTACACCAAATCCAGACAAAACAACCACAAAAATAAATATCCATGGAGTGTTTCACAACTTAGAAAGCACTTTACACCAGCATCATAGACGGGAGGCTGGTAGTTCCCCTGTGCACAAGCATTACTGTCCCCGCTGAACAGACAGGGCACCTGAGGCTCGTGGAAGCCTGTGACTGCCCACCACCCAGAAGTGGCTGAGCTGGGACTCCAGAGACTGGGTCTTCTGGCCCTGCCAAGGGGACCTTTGAGAGCTGGCATGGCCCTGCCAAGCTCAAGAATGCCCAGGAGAGGCTAGCCCGTGTTACAGACACTCCGCCTGGGATGCCACCCCCAGCTCACGGTCCTGCCATGGCTCCCTGGGGTCTATAGTGGGGTCAAACTTCCTGATGACCAGACCTCATCATACTTTAAACCCATCACATGTTAACATAAATAACATACTTTTATAAAAAAACAAACCATATTTTCTAAAACAAAACAAAAAAATTAACAAAAAGAGTAGCATCGTTTTTACATTTTTGCAAATCTCTTTAATGTCTGGCTTAATAGAAGATGGCTGGATTCCCACATCTACCCCTGCGTTCAGTCTGTGGCCACAGGCTGTTTTGGTTGAAGTATCCAAGGAAAATCCTGCCTCACACTGACATGTAGTTATAAAAGTGAGAAATATCTTAACAGCCTTTTCAGGTAATTATAGATATTCTTCTGTGCTACTACACCAGAACAGGACAAGTGGTAGTTTCTTAAGGGTTAGTTGCAATGTGGCAACTGAAACCACATCAATGAACCTTTCACTGGTCTATCTTGCATTTTGAATTTTGCAACATCAAGTATGGGTCACTGGAAAATACTGGTTTACTAAGTTATGCAGATCTGCCAAATGTTGACACATTTCATTATACAATAGCAAAAATCACATTTGCTAACATCACTACTGATCTCATCAGAAAAGTTTTTAAGTCCAGGGAAGCTGTCAGGCTCTAGAAGCTGGATAAAAAGGTTTTAAAAATTCCCATTTTCGTTCAAAAGCTCAAATTTTATCATTGGCAAAAAATATCGAAACTGTTTTTGAAGTCACAGGCTCACTTCATTCATTTTTGACAAAATGCCTGCCCAATACCCAAGTCTGACTAGTCTGTCAGGTGTTCAGGTAAAAATGGTGTTCTTAAAAAAGCAACCAGTACAGACTGGGCCGTGGTGGCTCACACCTGTAATCCTAGCACTCTGGGAGGCCGAGGTAGGTGGATCGTTTGAGCTCAGAAGTTGGAGACCAGCCTGAGCAAGAGCGAGACCCTATCTCTACTAAAAATAGAAAGAAATTAATTGGCCAACTAAAAATATATAGAAAAAATTAGCCGGGCATGGTGGTGCATGCCTGTAGTCCCAGCTACTCGGAAGGCTGAGGCAGAAGGATTGCTTGAGCCCAGGAGTCTGAGGTTGCTGTGAGCTAGGCTGACGCCACGGCACTCTAGCCCTGGCAACAGAGTGAGACTCTGTCTCAAAAACAAAAACAAAAACAAAAACAAAAACCAACCAGTACAGCCTGCAACTCCATCACACAAGAGCTTTCCCTTATCACAGTTCACTTTGCAGCAAAAGTGCCTTCTGTATGTTTTACATTTCTTCACATAAAATATTAAAGAAGACATATACTCAAAGGTCTAGACTTTATAAAATTAATAATTTTTGCTACTTAAAAAAAAAAAAAGCAAGCATGGAATAAAGAACACAATGCTGGGGCCACCACCTTGATTCATGTCGAGGTTCCAGCAGTTAAACCCACCAGGGCTTTTGCACCATCCACACATGAACCAGGGTGGCTCTAAAACATTATGATGAAAATAGTTTTGACCTCACCAACTCTCTGAAATGGGCTAGGGCACCCCTAGGACCACACCTGGAGACCCACGGATTCAGAGTGTATTCTAAATCCTCCAGCCTGGCAGAAGTGGCTCCTGCAGCGAGGTGCTAAGTCAGCTTCCTGTGCCATGACACAAACCTTTGGTTTTAACCAAGCCAACCTATTCTCTGTCCCCCATTCTGGCTATGCCCAGCTCACTGCTGTGCCCCCGCACCTGACATGCCTTCTGCCCAGAATACTGGCCTCCCTCTCCACCTGGCAACAAAATCCCACCTGCGCGCAGCTGCACCAGCCAACAGCACATCACTCCCACTGAGAGCTCCAGCCCACCCATCTAGCCCCTCTGCCGCTGGACCCCTGGGGCTGCTTCTTCCGAGTCCATGTGTCTTGTTCCTCCATGAGAACACAAACTCCAGGGGAACTGGGGGCCAGGTCAAGTGCATCTGGGCACGCCCAGCACAGTACCTGACAGTGAGTCCAGTGCTTACCACTGATCGGCTCAGGAGGAAGGAACAGGGAATTCCGTGGGGCAGGGGCCAGAGCCTCAAGAAAAGGGCTTCTTCCACCTGCAATACCGCACCCAAGGGCTGACCACAAGATCCCAGCTGGCCCAGGCCACTTCTCTTTTTGGGTACAGGGGATGGCAACAGCCTTGGTTTTCATGGCCACTTTCCTCTTCTCTCCAGAGGACCTCAAGAGTGACAGCTGGAGGCCCCTTTCTGGGCTGGGTGCCACCACCCACTCCACATTCTCCAGGGCTTTCCTTATGAAACCTGGACAGCAGGATTTGGTGATATCAAGTCACAGGGTGAGGATAGGGGACAAGGAGGGGGAAGCAGGGGCTGTCTCAGATGCTTGCAGGGCTAGGACCCCAACTCAGAGCTCCTTGATGAGATATGCCAGTCTCTTCCTTCGTGTCTCAGGGCCCGGCCCCAGCTAGGCCTTGGAGAGATGCTGTGGGATGAATGACCGTTCCTTTAGCGCTTCCCTGCCAAACCATCCTCCTGCTGCCACCAGAATTCATCCTCCAGCACCCACTCACCCTTTACTGACTCTCCATTGCCAGCTGGGCAAATGCAAAGACCTGGGCCTGGCAGCCGACAGGCCTCCCAGTCCCCCTTCCTGTCTCTCTTTCATATTTTTTCCATTTTATTTGATGCATACTCACATAATTCACTCCACCAGACACCATTCTAAGTGTTTTACAAATATTAAGCTATTAGTCCTCAGAAGAATAGTTGGCATTATTGTCCCCCCATTCACTGTATCCTCTTATTACAGATGAGGAAACTAAGGCACGACGAGGTTAAGTAACTTGCCAGATCTCATCAGCTAATTCGTGGCAGAGCTGGGGCGCAAACCCCGCAGTGCACGCCACAGTCCTTGCTCTTACCCTCTAACTCTACCTCTAGATGCTTCTGTCAAACAAAACACCGCGGGTCCCTTTTCATGCCTCTGCACTTGGCACTTGTTAGTCTCTCCACCTGGAACACTATCCCCTCTTCTGCTGAATGAATTCTCCCTCATCATTCTCCTCTCATCTTTAAAGAGTCTGCTCAGACGCTGACTCTCCCGGGAGGGTTAGCTGCTCCCACGCTCGGGCCCCTCCTGGTTATTCTGGGCCACCAGCACTGGTTTACAAGTCTGTGTCCCCCACCAGACTGTGAGCCCCGGGACCTCGGGACCTCGCAATGCTCCTAATTGCATCCCCAGGGGCTGGAAGTGCCAGCCTTGGTTTGAAGAGTGAATGGAGGGAAAAGCAGAGGGCCCATGCTTAGCCGTATGGATAAAGCCAACAGCAGGGGCTCCAGGCAGTCACAGCCCCTGAGGCCTTCCTGCTAGCACTGGGTGGACAAGCTGCAGCCAGGGCTGAGCTCTTGTGTGTCAGAGGCAACAATGAAACCCATCCCTGATGGGAATGCTGATGTCTCCCTTTGAGTCTCCGAAGGGGCCCTTTGGTTACACGCCCTCCCCCAGCCCCCGCTCTTCTCTGGTGACCATCTTCTCTCCTTGCCTTCTCCTGTGTCTGTAGCAACTCCGTTCCCCATCTGCTAGGAGAAGCATTTCTCCCTTATCCCCTCATTTAAAATTTAACTCCCCGCCTCAATCCCCTAAGAGATCTTCTAGGAATCAGCTATCAGGTCCCAGGGCCCCACCCGGCCCCCCAGGCTCCCATGCAGTCTACACAGGGACAAAGGTCTTTACTGTGGATTTGGACTCAAAGGTCCAGAGGGGTTCTGCCTCCCACCAGCTATATGACCTCAAGCCAAGCCTTTTAACCTGTTTGAACCTCAATTTCTTCATCTGATAAATGGGGCTAACACTCACCAACAATCTCATGGGATTGTCCCAGGCTTGAAGGAGAAAGTATTTTTTCACGGTAACCAATTCTTCAGTTTACCAAAAGTTTAAAGAACGAAAAAAACCTCCAGAGGCCTAAAAATTAGGACAACCACTTTGGAGCACAATTTGGCAACATCTAACTAGCTCTAAAGATATACACACCCTGTGACCAAGCGCTGGAGGACAGAACACACAGGATTGCTCGCGATGGAGAAAAACTGCAAACCACTTAAATGTCTACCAATCGGAGACAGGGGAAATAAGCTGCTGTTATAAAAAAGAATGGTTAAAATGGATTCACTAGAACTCATGGTTAAGATGGTTAAATCTCTAAAACAATGTTCAAGGAAAAACCTAAATTCAGAATGATATGTCCGCTATGCTATTTAAACCAAGGTAAAATCATACAAAACTGCACAATATGTTTCTAGGGATGCATACCTATACACGAACACTTTAAAAACAGGCACAAGAACAAACGCCAAAATCAGGATTGTGGTTTCCTCTGGGGAAAATGACATGGGGGCTGCCACCTCCATCTAAAGCAAATATGGGATAATGGTAAGATGTGACCAAGCTCCATGGTGGGTATGATGTTAATTTGCATACTTTTTAAATTGCAAAATATTTAATGCTTTTAAAAAGATCTCAAAATAATTTTTTAAGAATACCCCTAGAGGGGAGACCAGCTCCCTAGGGTTACCCTGGGTCTTCCATGGACAGTTTCAGCATGGATTCCCTACACTGCCCTCATAATAGGCAGGCCACCCCTTCGGGGCGGAAGGAAGGTCTCCCCACAAGGGACGCCTTCCAGAGGTGGGTGGGTGGCGGCAGGTTGTGTCAATGGGGTGTCCGTGTGGGCTGAGGAGCAAGAACCAGCTTGCCCCTTTTCATAACCACCCCCGTCTCTCTCTGCAAAATGTCAGCAAGCTGGGGAAGGGGGGGTGGAGAGACAGGCAAGCTGTTAACCCGAGAGATGCTGGGGGGCGTGGGCGGTGCAGGCCCCGGCTCCCAGACAGCTATTTTGGTATGTGCTGTGATGGGCCTCAGCCCTGGCAGGGGGAGGCCTCCACGTGGGAGCTCTGGACTGGCGCTCTGCCAGGAAGGGGGGAGGGCGGGAGAGCAGAGGGGGCCAGCGCCAAACACCAACGAGGTTCTACCTCTGCCCTCAGGCCACCCACTGAACCCTGGGTGACATTAGGGGCTCATTTGAACATTTCCCTTGGGCTTTCTGCACCTTTGAAGCAAGACAAAAGGTCACAGACCTGCCCCTCCACTCCAGACTCAGCCAGGAAGCCACAGGACAACCTGCTCCCAGCCCAGCCTGCTCTCTGCTATGGATCCTGGTGGCCATTCTCCCTTGGGGTCCAGGAGCAGAACACCTCATGGATCTCACACTACTCACACAGGAGGCAGGAAGCTTTCACTAAACCCCATGGAGAACTCAATGCCCTTCTTAGACCCTGCCAGTTTAGGAACGGAAAATAAAAGAATAGAAGAAAAGAGTGCTAATAAGTAGGGCAGCCTGGTGTCACGAAAAGACCCTTGGGTTGGGCTCCAGGGTGAGCTGGATGATCCAGGGCCAGGCCCCTGACCTTTCTGAGCCTTGGTTTCCATATCTGTAAAATGAGAAGATAACTACGAAGTTGTTGTCAAGATTACATGAAATCGATGGATTTATAAGCTTCTGGCAACTATTAATTGCCAGAGAAAGATGAGCTGGAACATTGCTCACCTGGATACAGGTGAGTGTAGGCTCATTTCCTAGTCATCTCCCTCCTGGGCCACAGAGCCACTGGTCTCACTCAAAGCTGCTCTCACGACCTAACGTCTCTGGGGTCTCAGCCGAGGAAGGGGGCAAAGAGGAAAGAGGGCAGAATGACAACTCCTCAAGGGCGTTTGGCCACTGCTCGGCCTACCCTTGCCCACCTGTGACCTGAGTGCCAGCTAGGCCCTGTGCTGAGAACCACAGGGGTGAGGGGCCCCCACATGGAACACAGAGAAGGGATGAGTGCTTGGTTACCACCCAGCGGCGCTTCAGGAACAAGAGGAGACAGGATGCAGGTGTAGCAGCTGCTCCTAGGAGGGGCAGGGAGGAGCAGGGATGAGGGCAGTTTGGAAGGTGCCAGAGGAGGATTTCTCAGGAAAGCAGGGGAGGCTTGGGGTCCTGTGATGTGGCAAATGAACGTGGCCTGGGAGGGAGAACGCCGGCGCTGCAGTCCCAGATAACCCCTAGCTAGCTGTGAGACCTTGGCTGAGTCAAGGCAATCTGGCTGCGTGCACCTCCATCTTCAGGGAGGGGTGGGGTAGGGCCAGGTGACAAGGAGGCACACACCCAGCATGCCTTCTGCTGCATTCTGATTGGCTCCGCCCTGGCAGCCAGAGTATCAGGTAGCTCACCAGAGGGAGGTGTCTGCCGGCCGCCTACACAGGTCTCTGGTGCAAGTGGACTGGCCGGAAGGAGAATCTTCTCCTCCCACAACAGCAGCTGTCGCCCCCTTGTGTCGCTCCAGCCACACTGCTGGGCAGGCTCCAGGGTCTCGCCTGGACCTCCCAACTTTCTCTTGCCTTTGTGTGGGTAGAAGGGACCCAGACCCCTGCTTCTCTGAGAGACCAGTGCAGACTAAGCCTCAGGGGCTAACCTGCCCACCCACCTCCTCCTCTGCCTGGGGGGACACTGGTGAGTTCTGGGGAGACTTCCAGGAAGCCCAGGAGGGTAGGCTGTTTCTCTCACTCTCCCCAGCCCCAGCTGCCCAGGGCCGAGCCTTCCTCTGACTGGGGTCACTTGGTCCATCCTTGTCCTTGCCTGAGAGGACACCAACTCTCGTGCTCTCTTGTGCCAACTGAGAATCCTGGGCTGTTCCACATCCTGGAATTTGACCTTTTTGGAGTATGGCACGGAGACAAAATGGCAAGAATTGCCCATGCCTTCCCCTGACAGTGTGTGGCAGTGGAGGGAGAATCCCAGCCTCGGTCCCCAGCTCTGACACCTAACCCTGTGTGATGCACAAACAGGGCAAGATGAACACAGCTCAGCCACTAAGGCCCATTTTTCTTTCTCAAACTGGCTGGAACCCAAGGACTCTGGCTTGTACCTGCCTCCCACCACCACCTGGGCAGCTCCCAGCATTAGCCTGGGCGAGACAAAACACTCAAAGAAGCTTCCTTTTGCTCCCAGACATCCCGGCGCCACAGACAGGGGTTCTCATCCCTGAGTGAGAGGCGTCCCTCCCCAGTCATTGCAAAACCAACCCAAACAGGGGCTGCTTCCGCCAGGCATCTTTTGTAGCCTTGACTTCAGGGCCTCGTTCACTGAGGCCATGCAGCATTCTCTAAATGGGACCTATTGTCTCACACCTGTTCCACAGGTGCGTCCCTACCCTCTGGGAGCTTGTGACTTTGAGCTCAATGAAGGGCAGGGGATGGCAGCCCAGACGTGCAGGCTCCCAGGGGCTCTGAAGGCCAAGGCTCCTTATGCCTACATGTGCAAGCTGCCAGGTAATTTCTGATGCCCCTGGGGTGCAAAACCAGCTAATCCGCAAGCTGTGTGACCTGCCAGGATCAGGCTGCTGGGACCAGGCCAGAGGAGAAGTGAGTCCTCCCTCCATGTGGGTCCCAGAGGAGGAGACAGAGTCAACTTCCCTCCCACTTCTGCTGGCCCAACCCTTAGGTCAACAGAATCTGAATGTGAAGGCCCACCCACCCTCCTCCGCTCAGAACCGGATACCCTGGGATTGGAGCAGGGCCTATACCTCCTCTTCCTTTTCCTCCTCAGGGAGGGGACAGACGACTCCCAGCAAGGAGAAGTGAGGTGGGATGGAGTTGGGGGTGGGAGGAATTCACATGCTGGGGAGGATCGTGGCTCAGATTTATGTCTCACTAGGCTAAGAAAAAAAAAGAAAAAAAATGGAGATGGCAGACTGCTCCCCAGATTCCAAGAGCATGATGCCAGTTGTGGGGGGCAGAGATGGGCTTTAAGGAAGATGCCACAGAGACTGCTATTCAGAGGCTGCTCTACCCAACTGGCCCAGGGATGGCAAATATGTGGCCCATATGCCATCACGACCCCCTGCCAAGCCCAGCAGACACTGCTAATTGTCCATGCAACTCTCCCAGTGAGCCAAGATCCAAATGCAGAATTCTCCACACAGCTTCAGCATCCTGGATCCTCCCTCCTAGGCACTGGCTATTCACCTGCCAGGCCCCAGGCCCCGACTTAGTCCCAAGGCTTGAGGTGTGTTTGTGGGTGGGGGGAGCCAGATGGGGGAAATGCAGAGGGTGGACGTCCCAGGAGAAGCAGGAGCTGGGTTAAGAACGAGCATGGAGCCTGGGAAAAGACGGAGGCTTGGCTTCAGCTGGGGCATTGAGGATTTTACCTGAGACTGACAACCAGCAAACAAAGGTAGCAGAACCAGCCAAGCAGTACTGAAGGGGTCAGAGCCCAGAGCAGGTGCACTGTTCCAAACTTCTGCCTCCCTCACCCCAATCAAGACAAGGGGAGGGAGGCCAGCCCCAGTGGGCACTGGTTCTCTGAGCTCCCAGGCCTCCCACAACCCCACTGCTCTCTCCTCAACTCTACTGGGCTCCCTGAATGTATTCATTTGTGAAAGCCCCACCGCCCCCAGCACAATGCTCGAGGACAGGAGACACTCCTTAGTGCTTCCAGAAGAGCTCTTTGATTTTCTTCTCACTAGGCATCCCATCAGAGCACTTACGCTCTCCAGGGTGACCTAATACTGTGCTGCTCAAACTTGGTAGCACATCACAATCACCTGGGAAGCTCTAAACAATGCCCAGGCCCCACCTCCAGACCAGATGAGTCAGACATGCCCAAAGTAAGATCTAGGAATCTGTATTTCTCAAAGCTCCCTAGGCCATTGTGATGTTGTTTGGGACCCTGGTAGAGAAAGGGATGTGGATTTTGGAATCAGACCAACTTGAATTCAGACCCTATCTCTGCCCTTTACTTGTTAGGTGACTCTGGGAAAATCACTTCTCCCTCTGACCATGTGCTTCTCTCATCTACAAAAATAGAGAAATTACACCTGTCCTGCTTATTTTAGAGAATTACACAAAGGTACCTGTTGGTTCTCTTGCTTCTTGTTCTTCCTCCTGAATGTGCCTAAGGCTCATCCCTATATGCGCAAACCTGTGCCCTTCAGAGGGCATAGCCACAGGTCAGAAGCGACCCACACTTTGGTGCCCTGTGGGCAGCAACAGGAAGCCTCTGGTGGAGCCCCTCCCTCCCCCTGCAGAGCCTGTGAACACTGGAGGCTACATCCTGCAGAGCTGGGCGTAAACTGCTCCATCTTGCAGGGCTGTGGGTGACAAAACAGAGGTACTGGAAGCTTCACTCCCTGCCCTGTTAAATATGACATTGAAGCCTGTGTGGCTTTACAAGAGCCCACGGAGCTCCATCTGCCAGTGTAAGGATCCAGATCTCTGTGGGCTCAGCGACAGTACAGGTGCAAAAAGCAGGGCCCTGGCTAGGGTAAGGCAGGCAGAGGGCACAGGTCAGCAACAAAGATATGCCGACCCGCACAACAGGAGAAGATCGCTCAGGTTATTGGTGGGTAAAGTCTGCCCAGGGAAGGGGCAGGGCAAAGCTCAGGGGAGGCCAAATGCCATGAAGTCTGGGAAGCTGCAGAAAAGTGAGAGGGAGGCCTTGGGCAGACTCCAAGTGGTCAGAGTCCAGTCTGAGGTGGCTCTGGGTCCTTGGCTGATTGGCTGCAAGCTCCTCGACCACCAGAGAGGGGCAGGGGTCAGTCAGGAAAAAGCTCAAGGGGGCAGGTGGCCTGGGGCCAGACCGTCCCTTACCTTACACCAAGGCTGCAAGGACAGCCAGCGGCTCACAGCCAAGACCAGCACACATGCCATGAACCGCCTGCACTCAATCTTTCCACACCCTCCCCCAGTTCCTCACTAGAGTCCTGGTCAAAGCTCTGTCACAGGCACAAGATGGTGACATTTGAAGTTCTGGGGGAGGGGGCGAGATGGAGCTTGAACAGACAGCACAGATTCCAGACTACAGCCCACCCCATCCCTTTCCCAGCAAGGACCAGAAGTGGGTAGGGGAAGAGATGCTGACTAGCAGAGGTAGAGGCTGGGGTCTCCCTGATAATTAAGAACAAGGTAGAGCAGATGGTTAGGCATCCCCAAGCCCAAGGAGGGGCTTAAAATACTGAGCAATTAAATCAGTGACCAGTGCTTGGGGACAAGCCATGTGTCGTGACAGTATCAGCGGGGCCTTGTTCTGCAGATGCCATGCAGTGGCAGTAGGCAATTGGGTCCCACGAAAGCCCAAAGGGCAGCGTGACCCCCACCTCACAGGTGCCAGGAGGCTCACAGAGACCCTGTCCTATCAATGCCAAGAGGTGGGTGACCAATCATGGGGGCCCTACCTGCTGGTGCCAGGTGGTTGGGGTGATTCTGTCTCCTTGCTAGAAGGTTGGGAGCTGACCCTGCCACGGTACTACAGGTGAGGCTCACTAAACTGCCGGTGCCAGGGAATGACCCTCCCCCCCAGTGCCAGTGCCCAGGTGACCGGTACCGCCCGTACCCAGGCGAAGGGGAATGACCCCAAAGCGGTGCCAACGCCAAGACAGCCCGTATCGCCGGTGCCAGGAGTAGACTTGCACTCGATGTCAGTACCGAGGTGGCCCGAATCGCCCGGAGCCGAGGAACGTCCCCCAGAGCCAGGCGCGGTGCCCGTCCCGCCGCCGCCCCGCTCACCTGTGCCCGAAGAGTCGCAGCCCTGGGAAGCGCCGCTTGCTGAGGCGCCGCGGCGCCTTGTCCGGCTCGGGACCCGCGTCGCGCTCGGAGCCGCTGGACGAGGCGGAGGCCGACTCGGAGTCGCTGCTCCGGGCCTCGGGGCTGCCGTCCCGCGGCTCCATCCGGCCCTAGCCCCGGCCGGCGGCGGGCCCGCGGGAGACGCCCATGCCGGGCAGGCGGCCGGGGCTCAGCACGCCCGCTCCGCGCCGCCCGCCGCGGCCATGGCGCGCGCTCGCTCCGCCTGCCCCGCGCCGCGCGCCCCCGCGCCCCACGCCCAGGTGCCGGGGAAGCGGCTGCCGCCGCCGCTCCAGGAAGTGCCGCCAGTCGCGGCCGCAGGACCCCGCATAGCTGGCCGGGCCGCTGCCTGCCCGCCGCCGAGCACACCCCCTCGGCCGCGCGGCGGCACCGGGCCCGGGGCGCCCTCTGCCGGTCGTTGACTGCGCCGCAGCCCGCCGAGGCGGCCCGCGGGGCGGGGCCTAGAGGGGCGGGGCAAATGAGGCCACGCCCCCAGCCGAGCGGCCGGTCTGCCTGGATCCGACTGAACCTCCCGGCCTGACACGCTTGCACTGCGCGCACCCAGACACACGCTCGGTCTCTCCCCTTAGCCCTCCCCCACCGAACAACCCACATGCTCACGAGTACACCCGCGAGGACGGCTGTCCCACCTCCCCCCCTACATCCACACACAACATACTCCGCTCGCCCACACCCTGTGCCTACTGACAGCCGCTCACAGTGTCCGTCCACCCTTACCCCCTGGGCTCTCCCAAATCACACCCACGCGAGCAAAAGTCACACAGTGCTCCCCATGGACACAGAACAAATACACCCCTCACACACAATTATGCTCGCGCATTATTCAAACTAACACTTCCAACCCAGCCTCTCACATTCGGTGTCCAAAGTCACTTAATGACCCTCACACACCAACAAAGAACTCACATGTTTCTCATACAAATTCATCCTTCCACAACTATTCGCGGTTGTTTCCAACCCTCTCACCTACTCCTAACACATCACCTTTTCCCAGCACAATATTCAATGGAACCTATAGATCTCATACTACAGGAATCACCTGCACGCTTCTTACACACTCATAAACACACACACACATAAGGACAACAGGTATGGACTACCACATTCATTCTTAACCGCCCCCCCGCCAGAGAACATACACATCTTTCCATGTACAAATACCCCCCAGGACAATGGTTACGGGTTGACACATCCCTCTTACGTACACACATACTCTTATCCAGAAACACACTCTTGTGCACATACGGACACACCTCCTAAGGCAGCAGCAGTTGTCCCTCTTCACAAATGAGAGCAATGGGAACCAGAGCAGTTGCCTGTGGGGGCACAGCTACCACGCATGACTGGGCAGTCTCTGATTGCCCCAGCGGGGATGACAAAAGGAAGCTAAGAAGCTGGACAGTGTGGTCTTTTTCTTCCCCAAACCCTGCCCCTTGGTGAACACCAACTGCCCACTGGTTCTGTTTGTACCCTTCTCTGCAAAGCCACATCCTGAGTCACCTTCATTTTACCCTCTCCTCTAGAGTTTAGGCAGCTCATTTTTCAGCTGTGGCCACCCACAAGTAGCCAATGCTGGGGGCTGTGACCTGTGGGCCAGAGTGTTTTTGGGGAAACAGCCAGCACCCAGAGGCCCATAGCCTTCTCCCAGCTTCTTTTAAGTTTCCTGCAGGCCTGGAGATGGGGCCCCAGCCCTCCAGCCAGCAATGGTGCCAGGGTGGCCAGGAGAAGGTCAGACAAATCCCCAAGTAGGTCAGACACTGGCCTCCTGCAGTACATGGTCCCTTTGGGGAAGTTCCCCAATGGTTCTTACACCAAGCTCTGAGGGGAGAGATCGGGGCAGCTGAAGAGCCCACTGGGTTTGCACAAGGCCTTATGGCTGGTCCAGAAGCCTTCAGCATCCCATGCCACACTCTGTGGGAGCTCCTCTCCCCAGATTCCCCTGCTGTTAGCTCCCTCACTTCCTGGCCTCCTGCAAGCTCAGCTCCCCACCATGCTGCCCCAACAGTCCCAACATCAGCGCTCCACCGCCCTGCCAAGGACTCCCCTGCCGTCCTCTGTGCCTCCGAAGAGCTGCTGGATAACGGATGGGTCACCCCACTTCTGCCACCTCCTACCCCAGATAAGGCTCAGAGAGGGATGGAGGTCCCTGTGCCCACTCCCATTCCACCCCCTTGTACCTACTGTGTCCGGGGTGCCTCGGCTGGGATCTGTGGCACGTCCCAGGAACGGTAGCGCCACATCTGCCTCAGTGCCCCCGGCCGCTCCCCTTCTTCCGTCCCCAGCGCCTCCGCTGGGCCCAGAGCTGAAGCCTCATCGCAGCTTCCCCCTGCACTGTGGCCAGCCCCCAGTGCGCTCATCCTGCCCGGCGACTCTCTTCCTCTTTCGGCACTTCCTGACCCAGGGGGCCCTGCTAGAGGCCGGCTGGCCGTCCAAGCAGAGGACCATGGGGCTGGTAGGCGCCTTCCGCTGGCTGGGGCAGGAGGCTGGCTGGGGCAAGGAGCTGCACAGGAGGGCAAGGAGCAGGTAGGGACAAGCCCAGCCCTACAGTCAGGAGACAGCCCCAAGAGTCAGAAGCTGCCAGGCAGCCACCAGGCCTGCCTGGGCTGGAATCCACACCTTGGCCCCAGTCTGGTTTTCCTCTCCGCTTAAGCTCTCCGATTTTCACCTCTTGCTCCTGGTGGAGGTCTACCACTTCGTGATAACCAGCAGGAACCCTGGCTGGGGGTGCCCGGCCCACATATAGTGCTCTCTGCTTGGCACCTCTGTGTGCATCACACTGTCCAACGCAGGCTTGGGCACACAGAACAGTGGTGTGTGAACAGAGCGACAAGGATGGAGCCTGAAGACGGACTCATGTCCCATTTCTGCCACTTACCGACTGTGTGGCCTGGATTGGGTCATAAACCTCTGAGTCATGTAAATCATTTTTGGACAAGGTAGGATATAAACAGATACATTAATGAATGCATGTGTCAGGGAGCTTTTCTGAGCCTGGGTTTCCTCATCTGTAAAATGGGGCTCATGGAGTTATATGAGGGTTAAATAAGAGCTGAAAGCATTTACAAATTAATTCATTCAATAAATTCTTATTGAGCACCGTCCGTTCCACAGGCCCTGTGTCGGAGAGTGTAGCAGCAAGCAGGGAAGCAGGGGTCTGTCCTCACGGGGTTAGATTCTAGCGGGGAAGACATCCAGAAAACATAATCTACGGACAATATAACGTCAGGTAGCAAATGTGGTATAAAGACAAGCAAAGCCAAGAGGAATGGGGAAGAGAATGATGATGGGAGTGCTACTTAGATAGGGGCTTGGGGAAGGCCCCTCTGGGCAGGTGACACTTGAGAAGGACCTGAATGTGTGGGGAGAGTGAGCTGTGTGCCTGTCTGGGGGAACAGCATTCTAGGCAGAAGGAACAGTAAGAGCAAAGCCATGAGCGAGGAAGGTGCTTGATGTGTCTGGAGAAGAGCAAAAAGGCCAGCCTGGCCAGAGAGCAGGGAGCTGGGGGAGCTGCCGGGTGAGCTGGAAAGGTTTCCAGAGGCCAGACTGGGCTGGAGTTCAAGGCCATCTTGAGGATTTGGTGCATACGTACCAAGGCATATACTTACTCTTGGGGTGGGTTCTGGGGAGGAAATCGTATCTTCCTCAAGCATTGTTTAATCAAACTGCTCTATACTTAGTTCTTTAATTGGATATGTGTTTGTTACCCCAGAAAGGCTGTGAATTTCTCGAGGACAGAAACTGTGTCAGTTCAGTTCAGTAAACATTTACGCTACGGAACCAAAGATATAGGATGCACATGATGCCGTTCGGACCCTTAGAAAGCTCCATCTGGTGCTGTAATCACCTTTGCCTCTCTCATCACTGCAACGTAATCTTTTTCAATAAATAATTGTTTCATAAATGCATGCTGTGTAATGAAATGAATACTCGGCAACAATAAAAACAAGAGCTAGTATTTCTTGAACACTTCTGTGCCAGACACCTTACTGAATATGTAAAGTAGCTCATTGAATCCTCTTAATAAACCTAATAGGTCGATCTTGTTACTTTCCTCCTTTTACAGATGGGGAAATCAAGGCATGGAGCTGCTAAGCTTAATAATCCAAGGTCACCCAGCTGGTAAGTGGTGGAAGTAAGAATTGAACCCCACAATCTGTACCCTTAAATAAGACATCCTGTTGCCCCTCTAAGGTTGGGGACATGGCCAGGTGTTGCCACTGAAGCGCCCCTTTCTCCAACAGTTCTCCCTCCAGCCCATCATCTCTGAATCCCTCAAGGTGGGTCCTGAATGCTGTGGCCCATCAGAGACTCTGGCCTGTTCTGGAAGGAGGCTGTTGCAGGGCCCTGCCCTCCTCTCCTAGGCATTCTGCAAGTAGCTCAAGCAGTTAAACAGAGGAAATGGGGCTGGGGTTGTTTTCCATCTGAGGCTTCTGGCAGCCCTGGAGCAGCAGAGAGCAGGAAATGGAGTTCCTGGAGAGGAAGCGAGCAGGCTAGAAGCTTTGAGAGGCACAGCAGTCCTGACTATGGGTCCAGGGCCACCTCCAGCTTATACTCCTCCTCGAAGCTGCCAGTGCCAGTTATGCTTTCCAGGTGAGGAGGGGAAGGGCAAAGCTGGAAGGGACAGGTGCACAGGGCTGGAGAGGATGCCCTTGGCAGTTCCTAGGACAACATGTGCCAGCATCGGGGAGCTGGGGACCCCTCAGAATCCACCCAGGTATACACAGGAAAAGGAATCTGGGTAAGAAAATTATTCTGGGCTTTGTCACGGCCCCAGAGGGTGAGGTGTTCTACTTTCCATGGCCTGGTTGAGAAAGTGGGAGCTGGGGAAAAGAAATGTACCAGGGCACCAAACACTCAACCCACGACCTGGACATCCTCTGCCCTCAAAACCTGCCAAGCCAGCCTCCTTGGGCTGACCTTCAAGGCTCCTTATGCTTTGGCTCCTCTGGGTTTTTTGCTCTTTGTCCAGCCTTCCCTGCAGAGATTCTTCTCTCAGCTCATGTTGTGCTGGTGCCTGCCTCATAGTAGGTGTTCAATAAACCTTTCTTCCCTCTTTTTTCGCACTCCCTTCCCATGCCACCCTGACCCCTGCCATTCTATTCTGCTGCTCTCCTTGCTGGTCTTCCCTTAATATATGGCCAATCAAAATCTGCACCCTTCGAACCCCAGCCCAAGCAGCAAATATGGGAAGGTAGAAAGAGCCCCAGACACAGGATCCATTGGTTCACCTCCAGCCCTTAGTGTGTGACTCTGGGTCAGTCATTACCCTCTCTGGTTTGGACCAGATGATTTCTAAGATCTCTGCTAGATCTGACAGTTTCGTGTGAATCTTTTTCCAAGATCTCCAGGCTTTCTCTCATTCGCTCATATGACAAATATTTTATAAACACTGACGAAGTGTCAAATACTGCTTCTGACTCAGCACTCCCACCCCCACTGACTCACCTCTGACACTCATTTTTGTTCCCAACGATATTCCCACATCGTTTGACCTTTTGTACACATTAGTCTTGTCTCCTTACAAGATCCTTGAACCCTGTGCTGCTCCTCAGTCAGTGCTGGGTACACAAGTCTGTGCCCAGTGACTTCCTGTGGAAGTCAAAGTGGGTTGAATAGAGGTGTTCAGAAAGCTAAGAAGAGAAGGGAAAACGGGCTTCGTGTTTGCAGGAGTGGCTGTGGTGAGACACAGAGGGTTTTTAAAGTCTAGGCCCCTCCCCAGCAGCTAGGCCTGTGATCCGGGCACCCGATGAAGCCCTTGGGAGCATTCCAGGGCCAGAGATTACCAGCTGACCGCTGGCCCCTGCCCGGGTGCTGGGCCTCTGCCCCCGCAGAGGAGGCAGATGTACTTGAGTTGGGCTGCAGGTGCTGCTGGCTAGTGACAGATGGAAATTTGATTAGGTGCCTTCTGGGTGGCCTCTTTAAAGTCATGAACAGGAGGAAATCTGGAAAAGGGGCTGGAGACCCCTGGGGTAAGGGAACTGCGGTCCAGTGCTGGCAGCTCAGCAGTAGAAGGTGGTCCTTCCAACCACCATCTCTCTTGGAAGCTATCCTTTGGCCCCTCCCGGGTGCCCGGGCTGGAGGTGAAAGAGGAGGCTTGGTGTCTCTCCCCTTACTCTGGGCCAGCTGGATATGCTCTGAGGAGCTTGTTTCTGCCCCCAGCCTGGACTACACCAACCCCCCAGGGCCCAGTCAGCAGGCCTCCCACCCTCCAAGCCTCCTACCCCCATCTGCAAGGTCATAGCCTTGACTGCATAACCGCCTTCCAGCCCCTCCCAGCCTGTCCTAGCACCTCACCTGGGGATGTGCGCCCTTAGCACAGAGCCCAGAGGAAAGATCCCTAAGGATGAAAGTCTGGGCCCTTGGAAGCCCGACCAGTGTAAAGGCCTTTGGGGAGGAACAGATATGCGTCTGGATCCTGGCTCTACCAGTTACTGGCTTTTGCCACCTTAACAAATTGCTTAGCTCCTCTGAAGCTTAGTTTCCCAGTGGCCCTCAAAGCCCCACCTACTGTGTCACTCTGATTAGCCTTTCTTCCTCACGCATCTATAGGCTGGGGGCTTGGCTCCAGTGCAGTATGGCCCAGCAGGGTCCAGCCCCAATTCCTTCCCCATTCTCTTTGTATGTCATGAGGTTTACCCCAGCCTGCACTGACCCTTGTCCTTGGGACTTGGACCCTTGAGGGGCCTTTCTGAACACTCTGCTCTGAGAATGCACCAACTGAGGCAAAAATGAGACTCCAACCTAGGCCATAGGCCACCATCTCAGCAGGACACCAGAGAACCTCTTCAAATGCCATTGCTTGAACTGGCCTCCCAGCTCCCCTCTGAAATGTCCAAGTGTCCTGTGACCCCCTGGTGAGGGTTTGGAGGACATGAGCCGCTGGGGCACATCCCAAACTCCTTATGCCAAAGTGGGGTCCGATAAGACCCTCTCCTGGGATCCCAATCCCAGGAGATTGGGACACGTTGGCCTTCAGGACGAGCCTAGCCCCACCTCAGGGCACTGCTCTCCCTGGCCTTTGACTCACAGGGGGAGGAAGGGCCCTGAGGGGAGGAAGGAATTCCAGCCTGGGCCTGGGCCTCGCCCTTCCCAAAGGAAGGAAAATGGATGGACCCTGGGCTTCCGACTTCCTCTGGCAGTGGTCCCCTCCCCCTGCTCCCACTCAGCTTTCTGCCCCCGGTTTTTGCATTTTTAATTCAGGACAGAATGTGATCTCTTGCAGCTCCTTGCTTTATCCTGTTGCTATTTAAATTACAAATCGGCCCCATCTCCCTGTCACTCTTGGGTTATTTTTAGCTTCTGGTAAATAGCAGCAGAGAGAGTTGGATCAGGTGCCCCTCCCTCAAAGAGCTGTGTACCCGTAGCCGTGTGCCCGCGGCAGGGGGCGTGTGCCCGTGGCAGGGGGCTCCCTCCTCTGCCAGCTGGCGCCCACAGTCCCTGCCCTCCAGCCCCACCCCAGGGGCAGGCAGGACGGCATGCCAGGACATGCACACATGCTCAGCCCTTGCCCTTGTCCCTGTTAAGCTTTGCCACCCTCAGGTCCTACCACCCTCCGTTGCCCAGGGCCAGCCTCCTTCAGGACGCCCACGAGGGGGTCCAGCTACACTGGGCAAAAGACCTAACTTGTGTTTCACCTCTGCTTTGAGTCAGGAACTTTGCATCTCTTATCTTCTTGCATCTTCCCAGCCACACTCTTGAGTAGGTATTACAGTTCCCATTTTCCATAGGTGGAAACAGGGTCAGAGGTGAAAGTGACGTGCCCAGCTAAGAAGAGGCAGGGCTAGAATTCGAACCCAGGTCTCTCTGACCAGGAAGCCTGCGTGCCCACGCGTGGTGCTGCCTCTCTTGGTGGGATGCAGGTGCCACTGTGCCCCAGCCCAGGTTGATTCCCAGGGCCCTCTGTCCACCAGTTTCCCATGTGCTTGTCCTGTCCCCATCCACTGGATCAGGGGTTGGCAAACCATGGCCCATGGGCCACATCTGGCCTGCTGCTTGTTCTCGTAGGGCCCAGGAGCTAAGAAGGCTTTTCACATTTATACATGGTTGGGAAAAAGCAAAAGAATAATATTTTGCAACTGTGGAAATTACATGAAATGTAAAGTTCAGTGTCTATAAAGGAAGTTTCACTGGAATCCCGACACACTCATTCATTTACACATCATCTATGACTGCCTTTGCCTTACAACGGCAGAGTTGAGTAGCTGCAGTGGGTACTGTGTGACCTACGAAGCCTAAAATATTTACTGTCTGGCCCTGTATGGTGTCATACTTCTGTCCAGGGAATGGACCACGTCCCACATGCCCAACTCAGGCAGGGCTTGGCCCAGGGCCAGATGCCAAGAAGCCCCTGCTGGCCACCCCCTAGTGACTCATCTCACTTTGGACCTCTCACTTTTTTTCCTGCTCTGCCCCTTTCCCTCTCTCCTTTGGCTTCTTCACAGGTGAAACCAGTGGTTTCCAAACCTGTTCAGCTATAAAAATTACCAGGGAGAGGTTTTTAGAGACATTCAGGCTCAGTCCCAGACTATCTGTAGCAGGATCTCTAGGGATGAGGCTTAAGAATCCATTTTAAAAGAGATCCTCAGGTGATCCGGTTTGGGAACCACTGGGCTTAGCTCCAGAGGTTTAAGTTCTGCATCTTTGAACTGGTTCTTTCAGACCAAACCCAGTATCCCTCACACCCTTCTGGCTTTTCCTTAACTGGAACCTTCTCCCCAGTGGTCTTCGGAGCCCAACTCTGATTGTTTATATTGGGAATTACCTTTCCTTCCCCCAAGATGCAGATGTGAGATGTCAGGAACTGCTGCTCTGCCCTTTTTGACTTGGTGAGAACCAGGTCCCATTTAAAGCAAGCAAGGGCCTACCCCACTCAAGTTCTTCCCTCGCCTGTTTTCCTGCCTTCTTCCGCCCCAGGTGTCTGCTGGCACAGACCTGCCATCTCTCCATCCACCTAAAGCAGCTGCCAGGGCTGCTTCCAGCCCATGCTGGCACTGGGAGGCGGAGGATAAACCCCCACACCCCTAAAAGCTCCACCTGTCCTGCCGAAAGCCCCCGTCCTCACTTGCGTCAGAAGCAGCCAGGCCTCAAGCCTGCTTCCGCTTCCACCCCTCGCCCTCGGATTTTTTTGCCCCCGCATTTCTGTCTAAAAGCCTTTTCTCTCCGTGAAGGGCTTTCAGCTGCTTTTCTTAGCAACTCCTCGCAGCAGGGTGGGAGGTTTATCTTCGAGCCAGAGCTGCATGAAACTGTGGCATGCGGAGGAAAACGGCCGCTGCTGCCGTGGGTCTGAGCTCCTGCCAGCACCTACCCCACCCCCTGGCCTGTACTAGTGACAGCAGCCTTCGTCATCAGGCCACTCAGGACTGCGGCCACGCGGGAGGGTTGAGCTGGAAAGCACAGCTTGTTCCTCTGGGGTCCCCTGGGCCTGGAAGGGCCGCTGCCTCTTTCCCAGGGCCTCTCTGCCCTCGACCCAGGGGGCTCTCCTTGCCATGGTGCCTTGTCCAGCTCTGGGCTCTTGATCTGACCCCAGAGTGGGAGGAGGCGCCCTGCCCAATCTGTCCAGGGGTGACCACTGGAGCCCACCCTGGTGTTGTCTTCTGCAGCCCTTACATGGGTGACCTGGAGGCCACTTATTTCCTTCATAGCCAGAGAGGAGCTACAGGTTCCTCTGGCATCCCTGGTGACTAGTGGCTCCGAGTTTGGGCTACAGAAAGGCCTCCATTCTGAAATCACCCTGGGAGAAGCCTAGCTGTGTGTGTGTGTGTGTGTGTGTGCATGCGTGTGTATGTGTGTGTGCATGCGTGTGTGTGTGTGTGCATGCGTGTGTGTGTGTGTGTGTGTGCAGCATCTTCCGTCTTAGCCCTTTAATTATTCTCTGTTCCCTGACCTCTAAGCCTCTACCCTACTCTGGCCTCCTTTCCAACTCCAGATATGATTTGTCCTTGACCCACAGCCAAGGCAAATCTTGGAGTTTTCCTCCTAAGTTATAGGTGAAGAACTGAGGCTCCGGGAGAGACTTTGTCTAACTCAAGGACACACAGCAAGTCACTGGCAGAAGTGAGAATACAAAGCAGGTCTTCTGACTCCTGGACTAATATTTCTTCCAGGATTCTACAGTCTCTGCCCTATCCTCTCTCAGTCCCTCTGCACTCCCTCCTACTCCAGGGGCACTTTCTCCTCCATCTGTAGCCAGAGGCATGGGATGGATGACACACTCCTCTCAGCATGGTGTTCTGGAAGGACCTGGTAATGGATCCAGTATACCGCAAATCCTTACATACCCCAGAGGGTGAAGGCAGAGCCCAAGGGAGCCTGACCTGCTTCCATTTACTCTGAGCATCTCACTTCAGGGTGGGTGAAAAGTCCCCTGCCCTTCTCCTCCATCCTCTCCCAAGTGCTGGAGGCCCGATGGCGCCATAGCCATTAAGAATATTGGGGCCCTTCAAGCTCTCAGGGCTGAGTGTTTTATGAAATGTCTTTCCAGAAACCCTAGGGAGAGCCAGAGCAGTCTCAGACATACCCCAACCACCTGTGTGGTTGTAAGTGGACAGGAAACTTGTCCTCTCCAGCCAGACTGATGGCTTTAAGGACTGCACATGCCCCAGTGTCCCTGCTGGAATCTCCAAAGGAGGTCACTGTGGGCCAAGGGCTTCAGAGGGGCAGCAAGTCCAAGTTAAGGCTGTGGCGGGGGAAAGGAAGAGGAGGGTAAGGTCTGTACTGGGCTGCCCCGGCCCCACCTCCATGCCCTCCTCAGCTCCACGCATGGTGTAACTTACCTACCCTTATTCTGGGGGCAGTCCTCCCTCATAATTATCCCACCCCAGGTCATAAAGGTAACCTCTGGTCCCACTCCAGCTGGTTCCTCCAGGGGACTCTCTAGGCAGAGGTGGCAAGACAAGGGAGGCTGGGAATCTTACAGTGCAGAAGAGAGTTTAAGAAGATGTTGGGTGGAGGCAGGGAGGTTCCCTCTGCCACTAAGGTTGCCAGTGAGGGCCTGTTGTGGCACAGGAGCTCATGAGGGACCCTGGTCCCAATCTCTGGGCAGCAGGGTCTCCACTCTGGCAGCAAGAAGCATCTCTCTGACTTCCACAGGCCAGTGCCTAGCACAGGGTCAGCCCACGGGAAAACTCAGGGAAGACCTGTTGAATGAATAGGGGGAGTTCTTCTAACCCTAACCCTAACCCTAACCCCTCAGAAGATCTAGGGGGCATCTCCTGGCTCTCCCGAGCAGATAGAGGTTTGTAAGAACCAGGTCTTGGCTAGTTCTCTCCTGGGGGCCTAGTACAGCGCCTGGCACACAGTCGACACTCAGTAGATCCATATTGGATGAATAGGGCTTTCACAGATCATGCAGAGGAGTCCCAGAGGCTTCCTCCTTCCCCCTGCACACGCGAGGCAGAGACCCCTTTGTAGTCATTTCTGAAGTCCCAGCACCTAGGGCAGCGCCAGGCAGGCAGCAGGCGCTCAACCGAACGCTTGCTCAATGTTGACTGCAAAGAGGGGTGGTCTCACGCGCTGCGCTCCCTTCTGCCCGCATCCTCCTTACCTGTAAGACACCTGCTTTTGCAGGTTCATCTGGCGGAACCGCTCCTCCACCGGGGGCCCAGCGGCCATGCCCTTGGGGCCTTCGGACCAGGGCTGCCGGACCTCAGCCTCCTCCCCCCGCCGGCAGCGCCGCCGCACCACCTCTTCCTCCGCTGCCCGGCCGGCCCCGTCCCCGCGCGGCCCTCCGCGGCCCGGCCCCTCGGCCATCCTGCGGCCGCCTGGTTCCCGCGGCTGCTGTGGCCTTTCGGGACTCCCCGCTGAAGTTCAGAGAGGCCGTCCGCCTGGGCCGGGGGCGCGATGCGGGAGGGAGGGAAGCGCAGGGTCCCGCAAGTCCCCCGCGACGCCGGCGCTCAGACGACAGGAGCCACTAGATGCGGGGCGCTGCGCCGTGGAAGGCCGGCTGGGATCCTGGGGGCGGGGGTCCTCGGCCAGGTCGGGGTGCTGCGAGGTGTGCGCTGGGGCGCTCCCCGGACGGCTGGAGCCGGAGCCGGAACCCAAGCCCGAGCGGAGCAGGAGCTCGGGCGGCGAGCGTGCTCCTGCAGCCGCCGCCGCTGCCGCGCACCGGAGTGTCACCTTAGAGACACTCGCCTACCCGTGGGGTCCGGGGGGAGGGCGCCGCCCCGCCCAGCCAACCTGGCTCGGGGCACGGAGGGAGTGCGCTCGGCGCAGCGGGCTGCCGGCACGAGCCTTGCTCCGGGGCAAGGCCTGGTGTGTGGGGCACCGCCTGGGGCCACCTCTGCGCCCCCGCCTCGGTACCCGTACCCGGCTGCTCGGCAGCTGCCAATCATCGCCCCGCCTGTCACTCAGCCGCGGTGATGTCCCCCCCCCCCCAGGTCCCTCGCTTTCCGGCTTCAGGCATTCGCCGCTGCAGCGGCAGGTGGGGGTGGGGGGCAGGAGCGGTGACACCAGCCGGCTTTTTAACCCCGTCAGCGCCGCAGGAATTTAAAGACACAATTGGATTTGGGGAAGGGGCACAGGAAGGAAAACATATCCAGGGACGCCTTGCATTTGAGGATGGACCCGACCGCGGGTAACACTATCTTTAGGCCTAGAGCTCTTCCGGACTATGCCTGGAAACGGACGCAGGTGGGTGGGCGCAGGGCAGAGAGCGTCCCAACCCGGAGCCCTTCAGCTCCCTCAAGGCGAGGAGGCCTCCTATGACCCGAATCTCTGAGGCTGCAGGGCCAGGCTCTCTCAGAAGATTTCATCAGCTTCCTGGATCAGGAGGGGCTGATGGGACAGGGGAGAAGCCAACTCCAAAAGGTGTTCTTGTGGTCCATCTGATTCCCCCATTTCTTCCCCCACCAAATTCTATGGTCCCTCCTTGTACCATCTCCTGTTGTCCTTGGGGCATTCATCTCCCCAACCTACATCTGGCCTGTGGTGGGACCCTGGTTAATGTGTCAGATCCAATGCCTCCTTTTCACCGCCCCATTCTCACCTTTCCCTCAACCACCACAGCATCTTCTGTCCCCCTTCGGCATTTACTGGCTCCCCTTGCCTGTCCTTTAGCCTGGCATTCTAGGTCTGCCTTGATCTTCCCACACCCCGACGTCCAGTCCCACCCATTTCCATGCACCCGTCTGTCTGTGCTCCTAGTTCTGGGCCTGGCGTCAAGTCCGGACACTGTGGTTCAGGTTGTCACCTCCATCTGAAATCTCCTTCTTTTGATGTGTTTCAAATTCTGAGGCTCCGCTCAAAAGCCTGCTTCTCTTCCGGGAAGTCCCTGGATGAAAGTCTCCCAGCCGAAAGGCTCTCCTTCCTCCCAGGTCCTGTCGCTGTCTGTCCTAGATGTCTAGTCCAGTCTGTGTCTCACCTTTGCTCACTGATGCTGTGACGGTGAGCGGGGAAGCTGGGAGGGGCCAGGCTCCCAGAGGTATAGAATGTGCTACTCGGGGGACAGCCATGCCGCTTGCGGCTGCTCCAACTCTCTCCAGCCCTACGGTGGCTGTCCTGCTCTATGCCTTTGCTCAGGTTGTTCCCTTTGCCTGGAGCGTGTCCCCTTCCCTCTCCTGCCTATGGAAGGCCTGCCCATCCTTCAAGGTTCATCTCAAGTGCCCCCTTCCATGAACGCTTCCCTGACATCCAGTACAGACATTACCTTCCTCCATCAGCCCCGTTAAGATTTCCTGGGCCTCTTTTGGGGGCACTCCCCTTTATACTTTAACAATAAGTAACATCGCATTTGATCCTCACCGCAGCCTGGGTGGTAGATGTTATCACTTCCTCCATGTTACAGAGGAGAACACCGAGATGTCATTCAAGTGATTTATTTTGCTCAAGATGGCTCAGGCAGCGAGTGGTGGGCCAGGATTTAAATCCAGGGCTTCTGGCTCCAGAACCCACACACTCTTCCCCTTCACCACGCTGCCTGCAGCCCAGTAGCAGCCTGGCGTTGGCCGGCTTCCCGCTAACCTAGAAGCTCCCAGAGGGCAGGGACCGGCCTGCTTCAGTTCCGCCTCCCATCTCTCGTGCAGCAGTCCCTGATGGAATTGCATTAAACTTCTTGGCCACAGTGGAGCTTCTTTCCTAGAGCCAAGATCTGGAGAAGTCCTGCTGCCTGAGGGGGTGGGGTGGGGCACTTGGGACACCCCCTTCTTCCCTGCCAGCTGCCCTTGGGATTGCCCTTCCAGGACTCTTGGCTCTTATTCTAAGCAGCCGGCCCAGGGTGGCTTCCTACACCATGAATTATGGCAGTTCTGGCTGGGTTTGACATTCCCGCACCAGCTGCCTAGCTGCTGGGTTTCCAGGTTGGTTTTTTGTTTAGCTTTTCCCTGCCGAGCTCTCCCCACTCAATCGTTTTTTCAAAGTGAGGCTTCTTTCCTCTGTCCTCACCATCCACCCCCACACACACTTAGGACCAGCTGCTGACTGCATTATCTTTTAGCTGTGGCTCCACCCTCTTCCCAAGGAGAAGGGAAAAGTGAAAGCCCCTCTGCTGACCAGCCTGGCCACTGTCTGCCTCCTCTCCCAGCTGCGGCATGCTCCTCTGAACCGCTCCCGCCCATTCATTATCTCTGCATTCAGAAAATAATTGCTAATGTCTTTTGAGCGTTTCCTGCCTAACTGACCTTAAGTGCAAGCTCCATTTACCCCTCAGAGCAACATTATGAGGGTGGGGACCATTTTACAGATGAGGACGCAGAGGCTTGGGGAGATTAGGGAACTTGCCAAGATCATACACTTAACTGCAGCACAGTCATCAGCGCCCAGGCTCTTAACTGCCACTCTGATGACAAAACAACCAGGCTCCTCTGAGCTGAGTTCCCACCCCCTGGAAAAGGGCACCTGTTACCTACATCAGCTAGGTGCCCAATTTGGCCAGATGGCTCCTGAGGTCATCCAGCTCCTCTGGGATTGGGACCTCACCCTGGCCCAGCCCAACTCCAGGCATCGCCCACAGCTGCTCTGCCTGTTGCAGAGCTTTGGTTTCCAGGTATAACAAAGGGTTTGTTGTGGTAATCTGGCAGGGTGGCTGGCACTGTAAAAGCCATCACGTACGTGTAGCAAAGCAGGCTGCCAGTGGAGCGTGGAGGCCACAGCACCATTGCTAAGGATGCACTGGGGACGTCATGCCCCCTCAGGAGCAGTGACATATGGCACAGAGGAGGTGATGTGTCAATAGGTGGCTTGTGCAGGGGACTAACTTTGCATCCCAACACAGGCTGCGAAGACCACATTGGATGTACTGTCACAGGGTGGTGGTCACAGATGACCACATTTTGACCAGCTTACCAAACCTGGGCTCTCTGGATGTCTGGGTTAGTTGCTCCCAGAAGCCCCTGTGTTCTTGGATCTGGGGCAGTAATATAAAGCTGGGGCGGGGAGGGAGGCTTAGAGGAGATGGGCAGGGGGGTTGGGGAAAGGGCTGGAGAGGAAGCACGAACTCTGAAGCCAAACAAACCTCTATTCAGATACCAGCTTTGATGCTTACTGGCTGCCTGACCTTGGTCATGTCATTTCACCTTTCTGAACCTCACTTTCTTCATCTGTGAAAATGAAGGATTATTAGGATTATTTCAGTCCCTAACTGGGATATGCAGAGTTCTCAGTCCAATGCCTGGACATGGTAACAAGTCAAACATGAGATTGTGCTGCGTTTCAAGCCCTTTGACTTAAGAGCCGGGTCTTGTCTGAGCTCCATTGTCAGTGTGGTGCCACGCACAGAAAGGACACCCATGCATGTTTGCTAAATGCATGAATGAATGACAAGGGTCATACCAAAAGTCAGCTTTGTCTCCTGTTCTTCTGAGTGACTACTTCAGATTGTCCCCTTTCTCCCCAATTCATCTCCCACTCCAGCCCAAGCCCCACACCTCACAGTCACTGGGGGTTCCTTTGGTTTCCTGCCTTCCTGCTTTCTGCAGCCACACAATGCCCCCCCCCTTTCAGCCCAGACCTCTCCAGTCTGAGGTGGACCACAGCCTGGACCCTGGATCTCACCCCCTATCCATCACCCTCTTTCTTCCCTCTGTCTTCCTTCTATTGGCTCTTTGTCTTCTAGAAATAACCACGGTCAGCGTTCTCCCATCTGAAAAACAGCCCCGATCTGCTCTTGATCCCGCCACATCCCCCCTCTGGTTGCCACCCTCTGTTTCTTCTGGAAGAGTTCACCTACACCCCGTCTTCCCTAGCCTTCATTTCTGACCTTCCTGTCCTCACTTCCACCTGGGCTGTCCCACTTCTGCTCCAGTCCCTCCCTGACATGGCTTCTACCAAGGTCCCTGGTGACCTCCTCATTGTCAAAATGAATGGACGCTTTGCCTTCTTCTCATCTTGCCCGACTTCCCACATGGCATCCGACACCGCTGACCGCCGCTCCTGGAAGCTCTCTCCTCCAGCAGTTTCTGGGCGATGCTCCTTCTCAGCCTTCTTGTTCACTCCTCCTACTTCCCTCTCAATGTCTGTCCTCCCCAGAGTCCTGCCCTTACCTGACATCCGTTTATGCAGACTGTGCCACACCACCTGGATGCTGACAATTTCCTAATCTCTGCTTGGGATCCCTTTCTCCTAAGCCCTAGACTTACATGTCGATGTGAACGTTCTACAGGCAACTCAAATGCCAGATGTGCTCAAATGAATTCTAATCTTTCTTTCCAACCCTGATCCTCCTCCTGAATTCCCTGTCTCGGAAAACGGTCTCATTATCCACCCAGGCCTCCAAGTCAGACACTTAACTGTCATTGCGGGCTTCACTCTCGCTCTAGCCCCTCACAGCCAAGTTGATGTCAGAGCCTGTTGGTAATTCCTTCTAATTATCTCTGGAATCATCTCATCTTCTTCATCCCCTCTGCAGAGCCTCAGGACAGGCAATTTTCATTATCTCACTCTCTGACTTGGAAATATTCAGAGGCTCACCTTCAGGACAAGGTGTTCTTTCTTTAGATCTCTGAAAGGGCCATACTTTTCTTCGGGGCCAGGACTAGGGTAGGGCAAGCTGGTGCATAGGGTGCAAAATTTAAGGAGGTACTCTTTCTCAGAGTGGTACAAGTGCCCACTTGTCTCACCCCAGTTTTGCTTTTCCTAGCTCCTATGCCTTTCCACTTGCCATTCTCTGCACCCCAGACACTCTTACCCCTGTCCTTATCTTGCCAACAACTCCTGCCATCCTTTAAGACTCAGTTCAAGGCCACGTGCAGTGGTTCATGCCTGTAATCCCAGCACTTTGGGAAGCCAAGACAGGAGGATTGCTTGAGGCTAGGAGTTCAAGACTAGCCTGGGCAACATATCGAGACCCTGTCTCTATGAAAAGTAAAAAAATTAGCCAGACTTGGTGGCATGTGCCTGTAGTTCTAGTTACTTGGGAGACTAAGGCAGGAGGATCACTTGAGCCCAGGAGTTTGAGGTTGCAGTGAGTTATGATGACACCACTACATTGTAGCCCAGGTGACAGAGCAAGATTCTGTCTCAAAAAAAAGACTCAGTTCAAGGAAGGGCCACATCCTCCTGGTTGCCTTCCCTGACCCCCGCACCTGAATTGCATGATACCTTTTTGTGTCCCTTAACATCCTTCATGTACACTCTTCCATCACACCAGCCCCTATGTCTGGTTTACTCAACTTCCATCCCCAGCCTGGCAGCCTTTGAAGGACGTTTGTTGAATGACTAATAGAAGGAATGGATGACTCAATCAGGAAAGGCGGTGTGTTAAAAGTTATTGCTAATAATAATAGCTTGAGATCCAGAGCCCCGCCGTTAATAGCCTTGCTATAAATGTCTGTATTTTCCAGCAGTTAAAACTGATGCTCAACAGTGAGGTCCCTGTCACTGGAAATGGGCAAACTAAAGCAGCAGGGGAAGGGGCACAGAGGCCGGTTCTGAGTTTTCATGATTCTGTCTGGTCTGCTCTAGCTTTTCTCCTGGTGGGTGGCTGGCGTAGGCACCATCCCACCACCGTGCCCTTGCTTCTGTGTCTGCAGGTGCTGAGCCTGCGTGATGAAGTCCAAGTGCCATAGAAGGGCATTCGTGACCCCTCTGGATCTGGCCCCTGCCCACCAGCCTAGCCTCAACTCTTAGCATCCCTGTCCTCTATCTTCCTGCTATTGTGAACTATTTGACTTTTCTCGACGTTTTCCTGCTCTCTCTCACCCTGGAGTCTTTTGCCCAGGCTGCTGCTTCTTTCTGGAACTCCTCTTTCCTCTTTCCTGCCTCCTTCCAACAGTCTTTCCTGTCACCTCCTCCAGGAAGCCCTTGCTGCTTTAGTATGGGCAGCACTCTCTTTGGAGCCGTCATAGCACCCATTGCTCAGCCCTCAGCAAGTTGTGTTCCTGTCGCCTCCAGATGCACAGCTAACGTTTCTTGGAACTCGCTGAGCTGGCCCGTTCTAAGCAGTCTACATAACTTACGCCCTGAGTCCCCACAACAGCCTTATTTTACAAATGGAGACATGGAGGCTCAGAGAGATTCAGGCGAGAGTGTCTTAGTTTCCTGCACTGCGTAACAAATTACCACCAATGTGGCAGCTTAAAACAGTACACATTTGTTATCTCAGTTTCCGTGGCTCAGAGTATGGGCACAGCTTAACCGGGTCCTCTGCTTGGGGTGTCACATGGCTGCAGCCCTAGTGTTGTCTGGGCTTGGGATCTTCTTCTGTTTCTTCAGGTTGTTGGCAGAATTCCGGTCCTTGCTGCTCTAGCACTGGGACCCTTGGCTCCTAGCAACCACCCTCCTCTTCACAGCTTGGCTGTCTGGCTCGTGCCAGCAGGGGGTGCTCTCTCTGTTCAGGAAGGGCCAAGTCCCTCTGTTAATGGCTTTCATCTGATTAAGCCAGGCCCACCTAGGGTGATCTCCTTTGTTCTTATTGTTTTGTTTTTGAGACAGAGTCTCACTTTCTTGCCCAGGCTAGAGTGCTGTGGCATCAGCCTAGCTCACAGCAATCTCAAACTCCGGGGCTCAAGCAATCCTCCTGCCTCAGCCTCCTGAGTAGCTGGGACTACAGGCATGCACCACCATGCCTGGCTCATTTTTTCTATATATTTTTAGTTGTCCAATTAATTTCTTTCTATTTTTAGTAGAGTCTCGCTCTTGCTCAGGCTGGTTTTGAACTCTTGACCTTGAGCGATCCTCCTGCCTCGGCCTCCCAGAGTGCTAAGGTTATAGGCGTGAGCCACCTCAACCGGCCTGTTGTTTTGTTTTCAAGACAAAGTCTCACTCTGTCGCCTGCCTGGGCTGGAGTGCAGAGGCATCATCATAGCTCACTGCAGCCTCCAACTCCCAGGCTCAAGTGATCCTCCCACCTCGGCCTCCCACAGTGCTAGGATCATAGACATGAGCCACTGGGCCTGGCCATATCTCCTTTTTTAATGAACTGATTTGGGACCTCAATTACATTTGCAAAATCTCTTCACTTTTGCCCTAAAAGGTAATCTAATTATGGGCATGACATCCTTGCATATTAACAAGCTCCTCCCTATTCTAGGGGAGGGTATTCAACAGGGCCTGTACACCGGGGTGGGGATCTCGGGAGCCATGTTATCGGCTAGCAAGTGGCAGCTCCAATACTCAAATGTATCTCTTCTTACTCTGAAGTCTGTGCTTTTCATCCAGCTGAGGCAAAGGATACAAGAACTAAGACACTGGCAGGTCTTAGGAGGACCAAAGTGGGTACGTGTGTGCCATGCCTAGCACAGTGCCTGGCCCACAGTGGGCCCATACTGTCCACAGAGCCGAGACAGCGGCTCCTGTGCCTCCGTACTCAGCAGCAGCAGGTACCTGAGCAGCCTTGGCGTGGGGATTGCGGCAGAGTTCTTTGGCTGTCTAGTTTGGATTCTGCACCTGGGCGGAAGAGGGAGCTCAGCAGAAATGCCTTCTCATGCCCCACTACCCCCCACGCCCCCTGCAGGGATGTAAAATAACTCACCCTTCTCACTCCCACACCCGCAGGCCCCTCAGTCCTACTTGCCCCCCACCGTGAAGAAAGGCACAAAGTCAGGAAATTGATGCTGCATCTTTTTTTTTTTTTAAATTTTGCCTTCTTAAAGCATGTGCTGAGCTAATGGAGGGAGCAGTTTGGCAATTAAAAGGCCCAGCGGCTTGGGCAGCAGCAGGGGGAGGCCAGGTGAGGGTGGGAGGGTCCCTCTGTCCTGGGCCAGGGAGCAGCAAAGCCCGCACTAACTTCATAAAATATAAAACAAGGGAGGGGCGGAGGGAGGAGGGAGATTTGTAAAATACAATATCTTAGGGGATTGGCAATAATAAAAAATAAGGTTCATTATTTACAAACAATTTCTGTTCTTGGTCTCTGTACAGTGGGAGCGGGGTGGGGGCTGTGGGGGGATGTTGATGTGTCTGGCTGTGTGCATGTGTGGGGGCGGGGAGGCAGTGGTCGAGTTGGTCATTGTGGGAAAGGAGGAGGGGTGGCCAGTGAGTGGTTCATCTGAGGACGGATGGTTGTGGGAGGGAGCGGTGAGAACAGAGTGGTTGGCCCAAGGGAACAGTCCGAATGTCAGGCGGAGAGGAGGCTCCAGCCAAGATGTGGGGCAAAGAAGGACTGGGAGGTGGAACCCTATCTCCTGGAGGGGACACTCCAGGGGCAGGGGTACGACGAGCCGGATCCGGGTTAGTGAGCAAGTCAACGCCTCTTCTGGGTGCCGGGGGTGTGTCCTGGGTCCTGGGTCTTGGTTCGGCCTAGGAGAGTTTGATGGTGGTGTTGGGACCCAGATCCCTGGAAAGAGAAGAGAAGCCAAGGATGACCGTCCCGCGGGAACCCTCTTACCCTTCTGCAAGCTGGATCCACACCCGGTGGGACGGGGCTTTGAGAGGGCGTGGCTGATGTGGGACCAGGGGTGGGCCGAGGGCAGGTGGAGCCTGGAACCCCAGGAAGGGAAGGGGCCGCCTACCCACCTGTTGTGGAACCACTCCTTGGGGTGGGAGAAGTCGGGGTTGGTGCCATTTCCATTGACGTCTTCAGGCCAGGCCTTGCTCAGGTACTTGGTGGTCTCGTGGGTGCTGTCCAGGTGGTCATGCTGCAGGTGGTCTTGGGGTCGCTGCTCTGCCGGCCCCCCGGGCTTGATTTCCCAGCTGTCTGGGGGCTCCCTGGGCAGCAGGGCGCTGTGGCCGTCCTCCCACGAGCCCGCCCCCTCGTCGTAGAACAGGAGGCTCCGGGAGGGCACTGGAGAGGGAGCGCAGGATGAATCGTGGGTGGCCAAGGAATCCCCCATCCTGGCCTCATCCATGGCCTAGTAGTTAGGGACTCCGGCCCTGGGCTCTTACAAGCTGAGATCTGGATCCCAGCTCTAACACTTCCTGGCTGTGTGACCTTGAGGAAGTCACACACTTTATGCTTGAACCTTTCTGAGCCTCAGTTTGCTCATCTGTAAAACAGGGATACTAGAACCAACCTCACGTAGATGTGAGGTTTAAAAGAGGTGATACAGGGGAAGTGATTGAAACTGTGTTTAGCAAACGCTCCGAAAAGTTAGCTCTTCCTAAGCGGAGGGCACCGGGTCTGGGCACCTGGGAGCTGGGCTCTAACCTCCACCACTAACTTTCTGTGAGACCTGGAGTACGTCTCTTCCCCATTCTTGGCCCTAGTTTGCCCTTCAGGGAAATGACAAGAAACAAAACAAACATTTGTTGGACACCCACCAAATGCCAGGCATTATGCAAGGCCCTTAAACCTACGTCAAGTCAAGTTGCTAAAGTCTTACAGAAACCGTCAGGAATGAGGTTTCTTTAGCCCTGCTTCCCACAGCAGGTGACTGACATTCCAGGTACTCGGGTAAGTTGTCCCACGCTAGTCCTCACTGAAGGTAGGATGCAAACCCAGGTCTGCCTGGCTCCGGGATCCGCCAGCTCCCTTCCGGCTCTGCCAGCCGTGACTTTAGAGTCCGTGTGAAAAGCTGTCCCTGGAATTGTGCGATGCGCTAGCTCTGCACACCTGCCTGCTCAGAAGCCATCTGCTTCTTCAGACGTGTCTTCCTCATTGCCCTGCCCAGACCTGCATTCCCTCCGAGGAATTCATTCATTCCCTCACTCTGGCTTTCTCCTGCAACCCCGCCCCCTCCATTCCTTTCTCTCCACTGGCTTCTCTGGCCTTGGAAAAACACACATGTGGCTCTCAAGACCTTGTGTGGCTGGTGCCCACCCCTCTAGCAACCATCCTGTCCTCTCCTTGGCAGGCTGCACTTGTCCAGGGAGTGGCTTTCGCTCTCCCCACCCTCTCTTCGTCTTCCCAGCCCTCCCCATGCTGGCTTCCTCCCCTGAAGGCCCTCAATGTCTTGCACATCCTCCCCGCAGTATCCCTCCTTCTCCAAGCTCAGTCCTCCCTGATCCCCCTCTCTCTGACCTCCCATCTGTTTCCTCTTCCTCCTCCTGCCGTGCCAGATGCTGGTTCTTGGTGAGTGATAAGAACAGCTAGGAAGTTCCTCTGTAGGTCCACCTGAAGGCTCCTCTGCCTCTGAAACCCGTGCTGATCTCTGTGGGCCCTACAACAGTCCTCCCCTTGCCAGCCTCATAGTGAACCTCATCTCCGCTCCTGTGAGTGCCTCCAAACGGGAGCGAGTGCTCATGCAGCGAGCACAGACACTGCCGAGCGTCAGTAAGTGCAGAATCACAACTCCCATTTTCCAGACAAAGAAATGAAAGCTTAGAGAGCTTAAGACACGTGCCCCACGTCACACAGTTAGCAAGCAGCAGTTATGACTGACTCTAAGGCTCGGTGCTCTTGGCCAGGCGCAATGGCTCACGCCTGGAGGCTGAGGTGGGAGGATCGCTCAAGGTCAGGAGTTCGAGACCAGCGTGAGCAAGAGCAAGACTCCGTCTATACTAAAAATAGAAAAAATTAGCCAGCCAACTAAAAATAGAAACAAAAAATTAGCCAGGTGTGGTGGCTCGAGCCTGTAGTCTCAGCTCCTTGGGAGGCTGAGGCAGGAGGATCACTTGAGCCCAGAAGTTTGAGGTTGCTGTGAGCTAGGTTGATGCCACGGCACTCATTCTATCCCGGGCAACAAAGTGAGACTCTGTCTCAAAAAAAAAGAAAGCTCGGTGCTCCTAACCATTGCACCCCACAATCTCTCATGGCAATCTCTCACGGAAATGGCAAACATCTGGACTCACACCACCGCTGCACTCCCTCTGTCCATGACACACATAACCAATGAATCGTGATACTCCTTCCTGTTGATGCTGAATGGTGCCTCAGAGTCCTTCTTAACACAGTGCTTCAGGCAGCCACCACCTTATTGGAAATGGCCCTTGAGCTGAAACTCCTTTGCTATTCCTGTTGTGAAATACTGTTGGTGATTAGCAGATGCCCATAACCACAGCACCATAAAACATGGGGGCTAAGGCCGGAACATTCCCCTCATCACCTAAACCCACCTCCCACAAGCCACTCCTGAAGCTCTCTGGGAGGCAGGCTGGGAGTCAGCAGCTCTATATTTTAGCCCCAATTGTACCACTAACATTGAGCAAATCGTTGACCCTCTTTGGGCCACAGTTTCCCCATCTGGAAAAGGAGGAGGTAGAATGAGATGATGCCAACTCCAAACTTGTCTCCTCTTTTGGGTTTAGCTTCTGCCCAGAAGTTGGGACTGGGGGAGGCCAGCTTAGAGAGCTGGTAGGAGAGGAGGGCACTCACTCTGACTGGCTGTGTAGACGCTGTCTGCCGCTGTGGGGTCTTCTTTCACAGTCTGGGAGCTGGAGGAGAACTCAGGGAGGCAGGGCACAAGGGAGCCCAGCACCAGAACGAAGCACAAGGCTGCCACCTGGTAGCAGAGAGGGAGTGGAGTCGGATCAGGGGCAAGGAGGGACTCAGCCATGACCACCCCCAATGCTCCCCCGACAAAGCAATGGGTACAAAAGTCTCAGTATTTTTCTAAGAAACCAGAGAGAAGTGGTCCAAGTGAATCGCTTACAGGCTGGAGGAATTAGGAAAGGAAGAACGGGGTAAGTGGGGCTGGGACCCAGAAGTGGGACATGTCCCCACGTCACATGATCAGCAGGAGGAGCTGAGAGTCAGGGAGTGCACACTACCCCCTGCCCATATCCTGGTCCTGCCACTTGGAGCCGGAGGATTTCAGAGGGCCGGGGAAATGCTGAGTGAGGTGACAACAGGCTGGACATTTTCAGGTGAGGATGGAAGAGGAACTAGCAGAGGCCTGAGCCACAGCCTGGGCACCCTCTAGGTTTCTAGGGGTTTGCTCAGCCTTTTTGCCACCATCCATTCCAGAAAGAGCCTTGTCTGTTCTTCCCTGAGTCTCCCCAAGCCCCTCACTCTACAGGGCCTGTGGAGTGGTCCTCCTCACCGGACCTGCCCTGCCATCCTCTAGCTGATTCACTGGAATCACCTTCACACCCACACCGAGTTAACTGGTTGGGGAAAGTGGCCTTGCAGAAGGCTCCATGGGCTCAGAGAAGGCGGCTGGGGTCTGCCTGAGCCAGCCCACCAGGCACTGGGAGGGTTTACCCCAGTGACGCTGCCCATGACGTCACCAATCCCTCAGAGCTCTGCCCCCCCACGAAAAGCCAGCCTAGGGAAGAGCTGTCCTTCCCTGGGCCTGTGGTGGACAGAGACACCTACCATGAGGCAGGTCCCTGTCTGGGTGGCTGCCATCTTGTAAGGTCTGGAGATCTTGTTGGTGACCAGAGTCTGGAGCTTCTGCAGCTGCTGGAGCAGGGTCCTGAGGAAGGCACAGTGGTCACCCGGCAGGCTCTGACCCAGCAGGCATCGCTGCCTCCTGGAGCTCTCCTGGGGGGCGGGGGCACCTGGGCTGGCTCTAGACTGGGTCTACACACCAGGTGCCCATTTCGCTCAAGACAAGAAAGGTCACCTCCCGCTCAGTTCCTCTGCAGTGTGGCTCTCGGTGGATAGCTGGGTCACCCTATGGTTGCTCAGAGATGCCCTGTGATGCTCCTGGCCTATGTGGGGTGTTGGAGGAGGGAAGGCCTGTCCCCACCAGTGCTGAGGACAGACTTCTTTTCCTTACCCTGCACCAGCTGCAGATACATTGATCTTCCCTCCTGGACACCCCACAACTCCCTGGGCTGACAGGAAGGACCTGTTTGGCGCAGTGCCTGGTGTGCAGTGAGGGTCCAGTGGAGGGTAGCTATTGTCTTTGTTAATATTATTAGTGCTTTTGCTTTTATTTCAGCACCTGTAACACTTCGGTTATTTATAGATTTCCATGTCAGTATCCTTCACTAACTGTTGGCTCCCTCATGGTGAGGACTGGGTCTCACCCAGTGTGGAATCTTCTGGGCGCACATAGAGGGGTGTTTGGCACAGCTTGGTGGGCAAATATTTAATCATCTCTCTCCACCCAGCAGGCCGGCGGGGGTTGCAGTTTCCAGAATATACAGCAGGTGGCGAAATAGCTCCAAGGGCTTGGCTCTATTTGGAGTCAGAAAAGAATCTCAGCCAGAATTAGAGGGGCAAGATTTGGGGGGTGTCAGGTGGGATTCTCCAGGCCAGTCAGGGGACAGAGGAGTGGCTGGATCCCGCTGGAGAAGCTGGGGGAGAGGAAAAAAGGAAAGAAGGAAAAAGTCTTGTGTTGAGCACCTGCTACATACCAGGCTGTTGTCTACGTTACTGTCATTAATCCCAGCAAATAATTCTTAAAGACCTACCATGGACTCACGGCTGGGCACTCCCAAGAATTCGGAATAATAATAATGATAATAAAAGAAGAAGAAAAGCTAACACGAATTGCACATTCTTAAGCGCCAAGCACCATGCTGGGTTCTTAACTGGCACCATCTCATTAAATCCTCACATTAATCCTATGGCATCAAGCTTTGGGGCCCGAAGAGGTTTCACAGTTTCCCCATAGGCACAAAAATGGCAGAGCAGGGCAAGAGCCCAGAGCTGTGATGTGACTATAGTAGCTGCTACATGCCAGGCACTGTGCTGGTCTGTCTACACTAATGTTTCTCAAACTTAATTGTGCATGTGAATCTCCCAAGGATCTTGTTAAAATGCAGTTTCCAGCTCAGTTAGTCTGGAGAGTCCTGAAATTCTGCATTTATAACAGGCTCCCAGGTGATGCTGGTGTTGCCTGGCTGGGGAACCAGCTTTGAGTAGCAAGGATCTACACCCTGTGGTTCTCAAACTAGGGTGCATCCGAATTACCTGGAGGGCTTATTAAAACACAGATTGCTGGGTACCACCCCTGGAGCTTCTGATTCAGTAGACCTGGCTTGGGACCTGAGAATAAGCATTTCTAATATTCCCAGGGGATGCTAGCACTGCAGGTGTGAGGACCACACTTTGGAAATGTCTGCTGTGTACGCACTTACGCGCGTGGCTCACCAGCCCTGTCAGGTGTCTGGAGTTACGCCCGGGGGGGGGGGGAGAAATGGGAATGCAGGGAGAGGCAGGACATAGGAGGCCCCAGGTCACAGGGACTATTTCTGGGGTCCTTGTTATTCTAAACTTGGTTATCTCTCCTTTCTCCTTCCTCCCAGAGCCAGGCGTGGGCTGCAGGAAGGGCAGGCGGCACCACACACCTGTTGGCATTCTCCAGGGTCTCCACCTTCTTCCACAGCTCGTTGTTCTCTGATGTGAATGTCTCCACCCTATAGGGGCCAAGCAGGCGCAGGCTCAGGGGCAGCCCCTGGACTCGCTACGGCCCCTCAGCCCAGCCTACCACCATTCCACTCCCTGTGCCCCCCGCCTCTGTGCTCCATGAGCAAGGACTGGGGAGCACAGGCCAGGGGAGGCAGTGGGGCCCAGGTCCCCCGCCCTCCCGGGATCCTTACTTTTTTTCTAGACACTCCACATACTCCTTCTTCTTACGGCGGCTCTCCTGGGCCGAGATCTAGAGAAGGAGGCCCCCAAACAAGGGTTACCACTGCCACGTATCCACTTCCTGCCCCCTAATTTCAGGGCTGACATCACCAGGGGAGCAGAGGCCTCCACCCCCCAGGGGAGCCCTCGGAAGCCCCAGAGCCAGGGCTGGGGGCTGGCTCAGGTTTTACCTTGTTCTTGATTTTTCTGCGGACCCTCTTCAAGGCCTTCTCCTCGGCTTTGGTGAGGGGGAGTTTCGTAGGGATGGGGTAGCCCTCAGCGATCAGGGTGCGCTTCTCCTCCTCTGTCAGGAGCAGTGGCCCTGATGTCCCCTGTAATTTCTGCAGGATGTAGGACGTGGTAGTTAGGAACCGGACAGCCCTGGGTTCAAATGCAAGCTCTGCCACATACTATCTGTCTGACTTGGGGGAGGCACTCAATTCTCTGAGCCTCAGTTTCCTTATCTGAACAGGGGGTGGGCCTGAGTTAAACCTAGGGACAGGTATCAAGTGCTAGGACGGTCCTGGGAGCCCCGTATGTCAGACACTCAGTCCACTGTTTGGGGGCTCCCTAGATCCCCTCCCCCGAGTCCACAGCCTCTAAGCTCACTCGTCCAGGGCTCCCTAAACAGCACCCCTCAGGCCCCGCCTTATAATCCTGACTTGGGAGGCTCCACGCCCACCCCAGGGTGCAGGGCCCAGCTCTATGTTTCCCAGGGGGTTCTGGGCCTCCTGAGCACTGTTCCCCAAACAGTGCTTCTTGGAGGCAGCCTGGTCACCCCCTCAGGGCCAGGAAGGTCAAATTCTAGTTCTGGTTCTGGGCTTGGGCAGGCCTCTCTGGCCTCATCTCTCTACCTCAGCTTCCTGTTCCTGTGAGGCAGGATGAAAAGATTCTCCTTTCCATCTGCCAGGCAGGTTCCTCTCTGAATTCTGATGGGGTCAGGGGGCTCGGGCTTGGGGCTCCCCGGACCCTCCCCACTGGTCTGTGTGCTGGGGTAGATTTATCCAGCCCACCCCCAGCTCCTTACGTGGGGGGCAGTCAGGAGGGGGGAGGTGGAGATGGCTGTGGAGGAGCGGGCCATGGGCCGGACAGGGCTGGAGGGGGGCAGAGAACGGGGACTCTGGGAGCCATCGCTGTCACTGCCGTGGCTGCTGGGAGGCGTTGGAGGCATCTGCACCAAGTCCTCTGGGGAGAGCGGGAGAAACCAGGTTAGCAGGGTGGCACCCCAGCTCTGCTCCGACACCGTGAGTTCAGCTTGGCCTGGGCTTGCATCAGCCCTGACACTGTGGGACACGGACTGCCAGGCCCTTGCCCTCAGCTGTAACATCAGGAGCCCCTCTGTGTTGTCAAAAAGACAGCTGACATCCTAGAAGCCGATTCCTGAGTGCCGCCCTGTCTCTGACACCACGGAGGTCTGGCTTCTTTGAGCCTGGTCGTTGACATGACCACGATAGTCACCCCAGGGTTTCCATGTCCAATTTCAGGGTAACGGGACAGCAGGCATTGGGACTTCAGCAGACTAGCAAGGAGCCCAGGTCCCCCTATGCTGTCCCCTCTGTGGCCATGGCACCAGGAAGACTGCAGGTGTCAGGGAGAGGTGCCAGAGAGTCCCAGGCAGAGCCAAGGACCAAGAGCCTAGATGCAGGGAGAGCTCCGGGACAGCTCAGAATGCCCAGAGAATTCTGCATGTGGAGACCTGGAGCTCCACCGCACCACAGCGCAGGGCTGGGCTGGGAGGAGGAACCACTGCATCCTTCAAGGCTGCCTCCTGGAGGAGTCCTCTCTCCTTCCTGTGACACTTATTTGCCTCTTACGGATGCCATGTAAAGAGCACCCGATTTGGAGTCAGGGAGACCTGAGGTCAAGTCCTGCCTGTAGCACCTCCCAACTCAGTGACCTTAGTTATGTTTACCTAACCTCTGTGAAATGACTCCCAGCTCAGAGCTGCAAGGATGTACCTGCTTTAGGTACCAAAGGGCATTCTGCAATGTAAGGTGTGTTAACACGAGTCTCTTTCTACCTTGCGTGTGTCCTTGTGTGCACCTTGAGGGTAAAACTTTGGCCTTGTTCTCTTTCTAAACCTTGGTACTTAGCCTAGAGCTTGATACACAGTAGATGCTTAATCAGTGTTTGATGAATTAATGAGATGGGATTGGAAAGATTCTATTAACCCTTTCTCTTTCTGGCCAACTCCAAGAAGCTTCCTCTGTCCCCTTCTTCCCTGTCTGGTCTGGGGATGTGTTTCCAAGGCCCTCTGGGGATCTGCCATCTGCACATCCATATGACTGCTGTGTAACTGGTGGTTTGTCTGTGACCCTCAATACTCTGTGATCTACTTGGGTACAGGAACTGTCTTCTCTCTCTGATTCCCCAGTGCCTGGGACTGGGAGATGCCACCCAGTGGACTCTCGATGGATGGATGGATGGATGGATGGATGGACGGACAGATGGGTGATGGGTGGCTATAGAGTGGGCTCTGGTTGGTGAGTAGGTGGAAGGGGGATTAGCAGAGAGGGTATGAAGGTGTTGGTCACAGTGATGGCAGTGGCAGACTGGGTAAGAAGGGGACTGGAAGGAAAGGAGCATGGATGGATGGAGAGTGGGTAGGGGGAGGAGAGGATAGTCTGGGGAGAGGTGACAGTGTCAAGGGACAGGGCTGGGCTGGACCAAGGAAGTAGGGATGCTGTCTGCCCAAGACTGGAGGGGAAAAGAACCCCTCCCCTGGACACACTTACCTGGTGTCACTTTGAGGAACTGGTTCACCTCCTGGGGTTCTGCTTTGATCACTGGCAGCTGAGTCATCTCTCCTGGGGCCTGAGGAAGAGACAGGTCCAGCTCTGTCAGCTGCCTCTGGGACTGTCCCTACCATGCCATCCATCCACCTCCCTCCCTAAGGCTGGTGGTCTGCTCTGCATCGTTGGGGAGGTGTCTGGGCTCAGGTACCAGGCACAACGGAACAGAGGCTCGTACTTGGAAAAGCCAAGTCACACTTAAGAGAAGAGAAGTGGCCAAGTAGTCTAGGTCAGACCTAAAGCTCAGAGAAGGAGGCTAGGGCCACCTCCCTGCTGAAGGCTGAGCCTGCACTGCCTGTGAAGGCCATGCAGGCCTTGGTACGCCGGTTACCATGAGGACGAGAGGTAATGCCTGGCACGTTGTAGCTGTTCAGTGAATGGTAACAACAGTACAGAAGAAGCAGCCATTAACTGGCTGGGGCTCACAGAAAGCTCCCTGAGTAGATGTCTGGAATGAGTCCTGGAGTATAAGTAGGAGTAGAATCCAGACAAAGAAGCTTGAAGCAATGAGGGCCCCTAAGGAGTTTGAAGCAAGGGCCGGATGGAGTCAGATTTACATTTTTAACAAACATGAATTTCTATTTATTTATATTCCAACTTGTTCCAGAAAGAATTTCAAGAACATGCATGGCTTTGTACATGTGACTACCAGCACACATGTGAGTGGTGTTCTCTTTGAGGAAGGCATGGTGTTGGGTGCTGGATTTCGGGACCATCTTTCTGCTCTGGGTCTGCAGCCAGCAGAGAGATCATGATATTGGGGGTGGGACACAGAATCCTGAATTTAGGCTGATGAGCAAGAATCACAGAAGGTTCAAGTTGGCAGGGACCTTGGGAATTCTCTGGTCTATATCCCAGCTCAGCCCTCAAGGGACAGATGCGGGGTCTGCAGTGCAGAAAGGTGGGCTGTGCAGGTCATTGTTGATAATGGCAACTCCTGGTTCCTGTGCCTTTGGCTGGGGGTCCTGACCTCATTAGAGTGGAAAGTGTGGGCTTCAGAGTCTGGCAGGCTGAGTTTGGAAGGCAGTTCAACTGTTTCTGACAGTGATTTGGGGCAAATTGCTTAACTCCTTGAACTTGAGCCTCAGTTTCCTTTTCTGAAGCCCATACCCAGCCTCCACACCCCAGCTATTGCTGCTGTCACGCAGTCCCTTCTTGCTACAGCAAGGCCTGAGGAGTCCCTGAGCTAGTCTTGGAGATGGTCTCGAAAGATGCTGCATATTTGCTGCCAACCGTTGGTCACTGGCAGGGCAGGGAGGGGCTGACTGTTCTTGCCTTTGGCCATATCCAGTTAGAGCTAGTGAGCTAAATGGCCAGCAGGGGGCAGAGCCAGTCAAGCTCTGACTCCGGGGATGTTAGATGATCCTCATATCCCAGAACCTTAGGGCTAGAAGCACCTTAGGGGAGTTCGTGTGCCCATTTTACAGAGAAGGAAGCTGAGGAAGAAAGAGGGACTGTAACGTGCTCAGAGCACAAATGGGGAGCCAAGCTGGGACTCAGACAGGGCCTCTCCTAGGAGCCAGGGGTCTGGGCCTCACATTCTGGAAGGGTCGTGGATTTATAGCTGAATACTGTTATCTATAGATTCATGTAATGGGAAGATTGCCTGAGAGTGTGGGTTAAAAATATTAATCTCACCCCTGTAATCCTAGCACTTTGGGAGGCCAAGGCAGGAGGATTGCTTGAGCTCAGGAGACCAGCCTGAGCAAGAGTGAGACCCTATCTCTATTAAAAATAGGAAAATTAGCTGGATGTCGTGGTGTGTGTCTGTAGTTCCAGCAACTTGGGAGGCTGAGGCAGGAGGATTGCTTGAGCCCAGGAGTTGGAGGTTGCAGTGAGCTACGATGACGATGCCACTGTACTCTACCCAAGGTGACAGAGTGAGACTCTGTCTCAACAACAACAAAAAAAACAAGGAAACTGAACAACCCTCCTCACTGCCTCCCTTCATATTTAAATATATATATAAATTAATCTAATTAATGTAAATAATTGAAATATAGCACAATTTTTGTATTTCCATGTTGGTCTTTCTTTTTTAAAATCCTGGAGCTTTGAGAAAAGTGGCCTGGCTGTCCCACTTCTGAGACCCTGACCCGGCTCCTGATGGCTGTCCAGCCCTGCCAGGCTCCCTGAAAGTTTTCTTCTGCACACAGTGGGGCCTCAGCTCACTTTGAGGGCACCGTGGCTTGTGCCCACTGAAGGATAGTGAAGAGGCAGGCAGCGGGGTAGGCAGAGGCCTGGGCTGGAGTTCCCACCCTTAGTCCTGAGGTTCACATTACCGCTTGTTCACAGAGCTCTGGGGGCACAAGGCCTTGGATTCCTCTTCCCACAGACCCCCCAAATCCCCCTCCCTCAGTGCCTACAAACAGTCCCCAGGCTCACCTGGTGGGGGATGGGCAGCCTGGACAGGGGACTGAGGCCCAGCAGCGGGGTGGTGGCCATGGCGGCAGCAGCAGCCATGGCTGAGGAGGTGGCCAGAGGATCCACGGACAGCTCCGGGCTCTGCTCCTGCTTCACCATGATGGAGCACAGTTTGTGTCCCAGCGCCCACGCTCCATGTTCCACGTCTGGGGGAAGGGGGCAGGACTCAGGTTTGGGGACTCTCAGGGTGGAGGGCTCAGCCCCACTCCTGGTCCCTGGAATCTTCTCTGGACAGGATTGGAGATGCTAGACACGCTAGGAGGTAGGTAGGAAAGTTGGGGTGGGGAACACTTGTAGGGTGAGAGGGTGGGGTGGGCTAGGCCAGAAGAGATAGGGGCATTCTCTTCGTTGGGCAGCTTACAGAATGGGCTTGGACACCAGACCTGGACCCCTCTTGATTGGCTGTGTGACTTTAGGCAAGTTGTTTAACCTCTCTGAGCCTTAGCATCTTCATCTGTAAAATGGGGAAAGGAATGGGACATGGCAAATAGGAAGGGTTTGAGGATTAAATCGTATCGTGCACATAAGACACTTAACACAGTGCCTGATGAGAAGTGAATGTTCAATAAGCGGTAGCTATTGTTAATACAATTATTGTTATTCAGGAAACATTTGCTGAGCATGTCCTAGGTCCTGGGGATCTAGTAAGAGTCACAAGCAGAGTAGTGTAGTTGGAATGTCAAGGGAAGTGGAAGATGGGGTCAGAGAAGCTGAGGGGCAGGGTGGCTCAGCTTTGGAGGCTGGAGGCTGTGACTTCACCCTAGAGGTGATGGGGAGCCACTGAAGAGTTGTTGGCATGATCACATTTATAATTTTAAAAAAGATCACTCTGTCATCGTGTAGGGACTGGACTGGCTGCAGGCAAGATGGAGGCAGGGGGACCTGCAGAAGGTGTTGAAATCGTCTGGACATGAGAAGATGAGGCTTAAAGGCAGTGGCAGTTTCCATAGAGAGGAAGAAACTTACTAGAGACAATTTAAAAGGAAGCATCCACAGGATTTGGTGACTGAGGGCATGTAGGGGGTGGGAGGGGAGGAGTAGGAGGTGAGGCTCAGGTTTGCTGGGAGCGGAGTCCACCTCCTGTCCACCTAAGGGGCCTCCTGGCCTCACCTGGGCAGCAGGGCTGGCAGACATCACCCCTTTTCCTGATGGGCGCCCACAGTCCTCCACCCAAGTCAGCCTTGCTCACGGGAGTCCCAGTGCCTGGCAGCCAGAGAAGCAGCAGGGAGACAGGACTGTGGGAGCCAGCATGCAGGGCAAGGGCTGGAGGGGCCTGCTGTGGGTGGGGAAAGGGGTCAGCGGCTGCTTGATCCCACCTCAGAGGCCGGGCCTCACCCAGCTGGGAGCCTGAGTACCCCAGCTCTGGGCCACAGGCTGCCCCTGGGCTCCAGGAATACCCACAGTCTTCCCAAATTACAGGGCCAGGCAGCTGGCCTCCGGGAAGCTGCCCCCTGCAAAGGGCCACAGACAAATTGTTTTAAAAACAGACTTGGGGTGGCCGAGGAGTTGCTGGGCAGCAGGGGTGGATGGAGAACCTGCAACACAAGAAAGTCTACCCTACACCCCTGCCCTTCCCCAGGCTGGGGCCTTCAGACACTTAACTGAAGCCAGGGCAGCCACTTAACCCCCAGAAGGTGTCCCTGCCCCCATGGGGAGGCGGAAGGTACAAAGGCCTGTCTTTGCCCCTGGGGAATCTCAAAGACCCTCAGAAGCAGGCCACAGATCTTGCGCTGAGCACAGCACTAAGCCCTTGACACACAAGAGCTCATTTGTTCCTCCCAACAACGCTATGGGGCAGGTCCTGTCTTTCTCCCCATTTAATAGATGAGAAAATTAAGACACTCACTCAAGATCATTGTCCTCTGGAGGGAAAAGAGGAATAAGAACGGTGTTCATTGTTCTTGTTGCCCATAGTATTAATAGGACTTTTATGTACACAATGAAAATAGCCAATAATTATGGACATATATTATGTGCTGGCACGGAGCCGGGTACTTTACATATATATATTTTTTAAATTAATTAATTATTTTATTTCAGCATATTATAGGGGTACAAATGTTACGGTTATGTATATTGCCCATGTACATATATTTTTTTAAATCCTGACCAGAACTCTTTAAGGTACATATTGTGTTCATTTTATAATTGAGGAAACAGAGGCCCAGAGAGGTTAAGCAACTTGCCCAAGACCACCCAGCTGCTAGTGGAGGCACCAGGATGCACACCAAAGCCTGGTTGGGTTCCCAACCCAATAGCCCAAATGCCCCTTGAGGCTGGCCATTGTGGTGGTGGCAGGTTGTGCCGCTGAGAATCAGAGGGCTTGCTCTTACATCTCTGTTGTGCATTCTACTGTATGTGTGACCTAGACAACTCAGCTTTTGTGAAGTATCAGTTTTCTTATTGGTCACATGGGGATTATGATATCAGTGATTCCTACCTTACCTGTCAGTTTTGAGAAATAGATGTGAGAATTCACATGAAGGCAATTTATAGACTAGAGAGTGCTATAGAAATGTTTATTGTTATCCTCATTTGTGGATGAAAATACTGAGACTCAAAGAGGTTAAGAGTTGTGTCTGTGATCACCTAGCCAAAAATGATGGCTCCAAGATCACCTGTATTTGAGGAAATGCCCAAAGAGACCACTTCTAGGTGGGGATTGGTGTGGTCTCAAATGCTGATTACCTGAGAGGAAGGACTCAGGGGCCCTTTGCTTTAAAAGGCAGAGTTGGAAGAGAGGGGAGCTTTAGAGAACCCCACCTTCAGGAATAAAGGTGGGTACAGGAATCTCTCCCAGGTGGCATCTAGGAGGACATCACAGTGTGAGGAGGTGGTAAGATTCTGGAGTCTTTGTAACTTGTCCACATTTGTTATTTAATCTCCCCCACTGTTTCTTCTGAGTTGGTGGTTCTCAAACCTGAGCCCATGTCAGAATCACCTAGAAGGCTGGGCCCTCCCAGCAGGGTTCTGATTCAGCAGGTCTGGGGTGAGACCTGAGAATGTGCATTCCTAGCAAGTGCCCAGCGATGCTGCCGGTGCAAAACCAAGCTTTGTGAACCACTGCCCTAAGCCATCGGTTAAGAAATCCTTTGGAGAAGGGCCCACGTGGGTTTGATTTGAGGGAGAGCAGAAAGGCACGAGCAGCACCCCCTGAGAGGGGTTTGTGGGTGGCTTCCAAGCTTCCTCCCTCCTGGGCCTGTGCTGTCCCTGGGCCCTCTGGCCACTTACCTTGGGTGGTGTCCTCCATCTTGATGGGCGCGAGGGGGCTCTGAGGTGCCGAATCGCCGCTCAGGGAGTAGCTGTGCTCAGCCTGGATGCCTGGCATAGGGGAGTCCAGTTCCATGTCCAGCAGAGGGCTCTTCTCATCCAGCACAGGGTCATCAAAGAAACTGCTGAACAGGTCGTTGGAGAAGTCCTCCATGTTTTCCGCAAAGTGGTCCAGGTGCTCCGGAAAGTGCTGGGGGGAAGAGGGAGGGAAAGAGGGGAGTCAGCTTAGCTTGGGAAGGGAGTGAGGTGCAGCTGCGGTGGTACCCCACCCCTGCCACCACCACCACTGTCCCTGCAACCTCCCATCACTGTCCCCACCACCATTTATACCACCACTCTCATCACTAACCTCCCCACCACCAATGCCGCCAACACCAGCTCTTCTCATTTCTGTCACCGCCGTCACCACTATCATCACGTTTCCTCCCCACCATCTCCACCATCACCATCGGTGCCCTCAAGGGTGAGCTGTGGATGGGGTCAGACCCCCTGGACCAGGCAACAGGACCCTGAGCTCTGTGCCATTGGTCAAATCACTGACACTGCTTGAGTCTGTCTCTACTTCCTTCATAGACTGACGTCCAAGTAAAAGAACAATGGTGTGTCTGTGCCAGCAAGTTTATTCCACAGGCAACACAAGTGACTTTTGTGTTTTCTTTTGCTGGGATGTGGGGAGGGACCGATGCAGGGTGGTGGGATTGGTGAGGCCTCAGCCCCCTCATCAGCGCAGTCCCCATCTGTCCTCATGCCTGCAGTGTCTCCCCTTCCTGAGCCGTTCTTTATACAGAGAGATTAGGCTGTGGAGCCACGTTACTTAGGTTCGAATCCTGGCCTTGAGACTTCTGGCTATGACTCAGTGCTGTTCAAACTGTGGGTGGTGACTCATTAATGGGTTGTGAAATCAATTTAGTGGGTCACGACCAGAATTTAAGTAAAAATAAAACAGAAGAAAACCGAGGAGAAAATATCAGAGTGCACCGCACATAGTGAAGTTAAATTCCTGGCGAATTTTTCATCTCAGTTATGTGTATGTGTGCACACGCATGTGTGTACTTGGTAATAAAGTAACATATATTTCCTAGAAACTAAAAAGTCTGAAAAATCTTGGTCTCCATGATCCCGGGAAAGTTAACCTCTCTGTTTCATTCCCTCTTCTGTATAGCGGAGCTGATAACAGTTCCTATCTGCTAAGATTGCTGTGAAGATTAAACAAGTTATGCACATAAAGCACTCAGAACAGTCCCTGGCCCATAGTAATTATTCAACAAACATCATTGCTTATCATTAATAAAGCACCCCAATAGCTGACATATAGTAATTGTAAGTTATTTTTTTCCCTCTGAAGAATTATAAATGTGTAAAGAAATGTGATCATTGTTCATTCATTATTTATTGAATGACTGAGTTTGCTGGTGAGCTGGAAGAGATGGGGTGGAATGGGGGTTGCTTTAGGCCCTGGAGCCCCACCTGGTGAGTGATTAAGGACTGGCTTTAGGGATTGGTTCAGGGTCTGGAGTTGTTAGCCCTTTCTGGCCTGGAATCTTAGGACCTGTCCCAATCTAGACAGGGCGAGCAGATAAGTCTTCTGTCTGAAAATAAGGTTCGGGGCCACATGAGTCTGTCACGTGGGACAGGGAATGAGCACAAGCTCAGGAGTCACATAGATTGCTTTCAACTCCTAGCTTCATTATTTGTTGAGTTACTTAACTTCTCTGTGTCTCGGTTTCCTCATCCGTAAGGGGTAAATAATAATTCCTATATCATAGTGTTGTCATGAGGATCAAACGTTTGTTAGATGCGTGGTACTCACCTCATAGGCTTATGAGGATAAAATGAGTAAATACTGTACGTATGAAACACAACAGTGCCTAGTGTATAGTGAGTGCCTGATCATTGTTAGCGATTGTCATTACAAACACTGCAGCCCCTAAGCTCTGGGCCTGAGCTGAGCTTGGAAACAACAGGGGTTGTTGGTTTGTTTTCTCCTTCCAAAGCTTGATCAGAAAATCTAGGACAAAATGAGGTTAGAACTCCATTGACTCAGGTACTCTCCCTATTTCCCAGTTTGCCATAAATCATAATTGTAATCCTACATTTTTGTTGGGATTTGAACCTTCTAAAGTGCTCTCATATGCATCATTTCATTTAATCTTCACAACTACCCAATGAGATAAGGAAGTTGCATATCTGCACTCAATACATAGGGAAACGGAGGCTCAGGGAGCCAAACAGAGCAGAGAAGCGTCCACCATCCCTCACTGCCCAGTCCTTCCCCAACTGCAGCCGACATTCCCCTGTGCGCTAATTGCCTGTTTGCCAGACTGTACACTCCCTGAGGCAGGGTCTGTACTTCATTCACCTGCTGGATCTCAGCCCTGGCTCACCACAGACACTCAAAAATATTGGTGGAGGAGGGACAGGGCCTTGCACCCCAGAGGGCAACGCTGTCAGTACATCAACTGCCCATCAGTGCCTGGGGTGAGGCAGAACCAGGAGGTCAGAGGCCTCAGCTGAATGAGTCTCTAAGAATAACTGTGATCCCAGACAGAAGCCATTTGCAGGGTATAAATCCCCCCACGCGCCCACCCAGCCACATCCAGCGCTCTGCTAGCCACACCCTCGCAGAGCCCCTCTGGCCCAGCTGGGGGCGCTTCCACCCAGCCCTCTCCCTCAGGGTCTCTTAAAGGCCTGGTGTGGGGCCCAGTGGGAGGGGGCTGTGAGGAGAGGGAGAGGAGCCCCGTGAGTCAGCTGCTAAGGTATTTCTCCAGCAGCTGCTTCTCAGGCGATAAGGGTTTGCCAAGCCCCTTCCAGGGGCCTGGGAGAGGAGAGATGCTTTCTCCCGGCTGGGCTGGGGTCCCTGAAGGCCTTGGCTCCAGGCAGATGAATTGGGTTCTTCTCAGAGACCCTTATAGGATGCCCACAGGAAACTGCTAAGGGAGCTCAGCTGGCCCCCTTTTGCGAGCAGCCCCCACCCCACCTGCTAGAAACAGCAGCCAAAGCCCAGCAGGATAGAGCTTCCAGAGCAGTGGGAGCCAAGTGGAAGGGGAGGGCGGCCAAGGGGCAGGCAGGGTGGGGGTGGAGGACACTCAGACGCTCCGGGTCCGTCTTGCTCAGGGCTTCCTCGGGTGCCAGTGGACGGTGGGAACGTCCCTCAGCCCCAGGCCCACCTCCCCTTCATGGGAGCACTGCAGTCGGGGACTCCGCCTAGAGAGCTTTGTAGCCCCACTTGCATCTGATGCCTGGCCTCTCACAGCAGCTCAGTTATAGTTAGTGTATATTATCAATTCAGAGGACAAGGGACCTGAGGAAGCTTATGGTCCTTCCCCCAACCCCCATTTGCCAATGAGAAAACTGAGGTCCAGAGAGGGAAAGCCATCCACCCAGGGTCACAATGTGAGTTGGTAATGTCGGGGGTGGGGTTCTCCTCAGCTCTGGGGCTGCACTGGGGTGGGCGGTACTTTCTTGTTGTCCTTTCACTTCTTTCTCTGTACCCACCTCCCCGCAGCCCCAGAAAGCCCACTCTGGAGACCTCAGACCTCCCAAGGCCCAGCACGGTCTTTTGTCCAACCCCCCCCCCCACTACACCCAGCCCTCCCTTCAGTTCACAGACAAAAAGTGCGGGTTTAGATAGTTCGATGCAAATGGGGGCGGGGAGGGGGAGGCCTGCTACCAGGAGTCCGCAAACGGCAGTGGTCATGTGCCAACGTTCTGAGGGGGTAGGGTTCTACTGGGGGTGAGCGTTCTGCGGGGATGCCTTTCCAGGCAACGGCGGTGGGAAGCCAGAGAAGGAAACATTATGATTTGTTTCCCTCCTCGTTAAAGACTTTTTCCTACAGTCCTGCCAATATAAGCTCCTTCTCGGCTGCCACGCGCAGCCGCCGGCGGCTCCACTGTCTTGGAGGAGAGGTCCCCGAGCTCTCCGGCTCGCAGACCCCTGTACCCCTCCTCTCGGTTGCACCTTCTCTTGGAGCCCGGCCTCAGCTTCCCACCCTTCAAATTTCAGAGAAGGATCCAGGTGCTGCGCGCCCAGCGCGGCCCACAAATGGTTAACCCGGGGCTTGGGGCCGCCCCTCGCCGGAATGAGGCCTGCTCATTGGTGGAAGCTGCAGAGCTCCCGGCCAATGGGAGGAGGCTGCGAGCAGCGGCCCGCCGCGACGGGGAGGGCGCCAGAGGAGCGACGGACTCGCGCGGAGGAGGGTCCGGGCCGCGGCCCTTGCTGCGTCTGGGGCAGCGACTGAAACGGCCCGGCAGTCCCGCGGAGTCCTAAGACTGTTATCAGTAGCTGGGCCCCGCCCTCGAGCAAGGGAGTGGAGAGGGAGGGTCTCCTCCCGGGTTCCCGGCTCAAAGGGCGGGCCGGGCCCGGGTTCTTACTCCCCCTTCGGCTCTTCCCGCTCGGCTCCTTCCGCCCTCCTGGAATAATCCTGTCGCGGGCGCCTTGAGCGTGCAGCGGGGACTCTGTCCCCGGTGGCGGGGCGGGGACACTCCTGAGGCGGTGACAGGACCGGCTTAGGATCCCCTTTGCCCCCCCTCTCTAAGTCCTTCGCTGGGGTCAGTGCGGAAAGAGTAAAGCTCCGGGGGCGCCGCTGCCTGCCAGCAGGGTGGTTGTGGGAAAGGGTCGCCCCCTATCTGGAGCGGCCTCAGCGCACCCCTTCCCTCGGGCCCCGGGATCCTCGGCGCCTGCGCCCCCATCCCGGCTTCTGCCCCTCCCCCGGCCCAGGCCGGTTCAATCTGTGCTTCGGGAAAGGAGGGAGGAGACCGGAGTGGGTCCAGGCTGAGCTGTGGGATAAGGGGTGGGGGGAATCCTGAGCCCGGACATTCCTTCCGAGAGAGCGAGCTCTGGGGAGAGATGGGAGGAGAGTCCTCTCACATTTCCCCCTTTCTTTCCCCCGCAAGCCAGGCCCACAGGACCTCCCCCCGCAACACACACTGACCCATACATTCCCGGACGGTTACTTGCCTCGTGGTCACTAGAAAATTGCCCCCATTTCAAGCTGAAGGGCTACCAGTCTGAGTCACTGCTGTGCCCAGAGTGGGCGTAGGGTCAAGAGGGAGCAGGCAGGGGAGGAGGGCCCCTGGGTCTCCAGTTGTCAGTAGACTTTCCATGTCCTTAAGCATCCCTATCTAGTATTTGGGGGTCCTAAGAGACCCAGGACTTGCCTTCCCAGAGACTCTAAGGCTGTCCTGTGAAGAGGAAAAGACACTGGATTCAAAGTCCAGAGTCCCCAGTTCAAGACCTAGCTCTGCTCTGAGACCTGGGCTGGGACAGGTGTGTCTCCTCTCAGGGCCTCAGTTTCCTTGCAGTCTGTGTTCCTATTGAAGCAGGGGTGGCAGAGGCAGGGTGAAATGAATTAGTCCTTAGAGTGTGGGCCCTTTTCCTCTGCACTGGTCCCTTTGGGGACTGGAAGGGGTGAAGCCAGTTCTCCTGATCCCCAGGGCCAGCCTTCCTGGCAGGGCATGCGGGTTAAGGGGAGCTCATTGTTCCAACCTCCAACCTCTCCCCCATCCCTCATTCCCCACAGGCCCAGGGAAGGCGGCTGCTGAGGTTTCATATTTTCCCCCCAGAGAGCCCAAGTCCAAATAAGCAGAAGTGTGTGTATGTGTGTGCGTGCACGCATACACGTGCACATGCTACACAGACACTGGCTGAGAGATTGCTCTTACACAGGGAAATACTACCTCCCTGACACCACAATGACAGGTATGCACACCCACTGACACATTCAGACAATTCCACGTACAGCCTTGCACAGAGGCTATCACACAGACGCATCCTCACAGCCTCACATAGGCTGACACTGTTAGACATGAACACAGACCCAACAAGGACACACTCTTCAACTGTGATCAGATAGACACTGATTCACACACACACACACAC